>CM069694.1:2069285-2106785 GCA_036010785.1 Ammospiza maritima maritima
CTATCATACATTAAATATACTATCATAGTCAGTATATTTAATATATGATAGTCTGACTATGATTGTATATTTAATATATGATAGTCTATCACAGTCAGACTATCATATATTAAATATACTATCATAGAGTCAGATTATCGTATATTAAATATACAGTCATAGAGTTTATGATATATTAAATATGCTATCATAGAGGTAGACTATCATATATTAAATATATACTATCATATATTAAATATGTACTACCATAGAGTCAAACTGTTAAATATACTGCCATAGAGTCAGAGTATCATGTATTAAATATACTATCACAGAGTCTATGATATATTAAATATTCTGTCATAGAGCAGATACTTGAGGGGCTGGCTGGTGTCTGATGTTCGTGTCCTGGACCCCTGTGGCAGGGAGGAATGGTGGATCTGACTCCGTGTTTTTGAAAGGTTAATTTATAACTTTATAATACTATCATATATTAAAAAATATATGGTACACAAATCTCTTAAATAGTCTGATATATTATATCTCTGATAGTTTTATATCTTAAATACAGCAAGGGGGTGGAATGAGATGAGTTTGAGGTCCCTTTCCACCCAAACCATTCCACGGTTCCATTTTCAGATCCTTTCTTCACCTTCCTCCCCTTTCAAGCCCTCATGTCCCACCTGGGCACACCTGGGCCCAGCCCTGCAGCACACAGATCTCTTAAATACTCATAGTATTATATCTCTGATGGTGTTTTATGTCTGATAGTTTTATATCTCTTAAATACAGCAAGGGGGTGGAATGAGATGGGCTTTAAGGTCCATTTCCACCCAAACCATTCCATGATTCCACCTTCCTCCCCTTTCAAGCCCTCAAGTCTTACCTGGGCACACCTGAGCCACAGCCCCAGGTGTTCTCTGCTGCCCTCCAGCACGGAAATCTCTTAAATACTCTGATAGTATTATATCTCTGATAGTATTATATCTCTGATAAATTATATCTCTGATAGTTTTATATCTTAAATACAGCAAGGGGGTGGAATGAGATGCTCTTTAAGGTCCATTTCCACCCAAACCATTCCATGATTCCACCTTCCTCCCCTTTCAAGCCCTCATGTCCCACCTGGGCACACCTGAGCCACAGCCCCAGCTGTCCTTCAGCATTTCTGAGTACACAAATCTCTTAAATACTCTGATAGTATTATCTCTCTGATATATTATATCTCTGATAGTTTTATATCTTAAATACAGCAAGGGGGTGGAATGAGATGGACCCAAACCATTCCACGGTTCCGTTTTCAGATCCTTTCTTCACCTTCCTCCCTTTCAAGCCCTCATGTCCCACCTGGGCACACCTGAGCCACAGCCCCAGGTGTTCTCTGCTGCCCTCCAGCACGGAAATCTCTTAAATACTCTGATAGTATTATCTCTCTGATATATTATATCTCTGATAGTTTTATATCTTAAATACAGCAAGGGGGTGGAATGAGATGAGTCTGAGGTCCCTTTCCACCCAAACCATTCCATGGTTCCGTTTTCAGATCCTTTCTTCACCTTCCTCCCTTTCAAGCCCTCATGTCCCACCTGGGCACACCTGAGCCACAGCCCCAGCTGTCCTTCAGCACTTCTGAGTACACAAATCTCTTAAATACTCTGACACTCTTAAATACAGCAAGGGGGTGGAATGAGATGGACCCAAACCATTCCACGGTTCCATTTTCAGATCCTTTCTTTCACCTTCCTCCCTTTCAAGCCCTCATGTCCCACCTGGGCACACCTGAGCCACGGCCCCAGGTGTTCTCTGCTGCCCTCCAGCACGGAAATCTCTTAAATACTCTGATAGTATTATATCTCTGATAGTTTTATATCTTAAATACAGCAAGGGGGTGGAATGAGATGGACCCAAACCATTCCACGGTTCCATTTTCAGATCCTTTCTTTCACCTTCCTCCCCTTTCCAGCCCACATGTCCCACCTGGGCACACCTGAGCCCAGCCCTGCAGCACACAGATCTCCTGAACACTCTGCCCTGGCTGTAGGAGCTCTGAGCCCCCCTCAGGACCCCCAGATCCTCCCCGTGTTTCTCCAGGGCTGCTGGGGGACGGATGCTGCGTCTTTAACGCGGCTCCGGCTGCGCGGAGGCAGCAGCTCCATTGAAGATTTGCAGGAGAGCAGGAGGGGGCTGTGTGGATGTGGCTATTGGCAGAGCTGTGCTGACATCTCTAGGAGCTGCTGAGCTGCTTGTCAGAGCCCCCAGCAGCAGCAGAAATCAGGTTTTTGGGGGGTTTTTTGGGTATTTTTTATTCGGGAGAGCTGGCGGGGGCTCCCCGGGAAGCCAGATTATCCTGGCAGAATTCCTCTTGAACTGCTCGTGGCCATGGAGTCTCCGCTGAAATCAGCAAACAGCTGACGTGCTCAGAGTGCAGAACCACCAGGGTGAGTTTATTTTTAGAAAGAGGTTTTAATTATTTCAGAGGAAAAAAAAAAAAAAAAAAAATTGGTCAGACTTTTCTTTTTCCCCGGTGCAAACGCGGTGTAAATGTGGGTGAATATTTCAGTGTAGCTCTCCCCTTGGTAAACGCCAGGATTTCTGCTGCTGTTAATTTAAAATGGAGCTGGACTAAATAAAAATGTGGCTCTGAGGGGGTTTGGGAGGGTGAGATGAGCTCTGCTCTTGTTCCTTTTGTGATTCTGCCGGGGATTCACCTCCGGAGAGAGGGAGAGAGGGAATCCCCTGTGCTCTGCCGTGTCATTAAGGAGTTCCCCTGACAGCATCATGGAATCTCCTTGTGCTCCGACGTCTGCAGCTGGGTACTTCCCCTCGTTCTGCACAGACAGAACCTTCCCTGCTCCTTTTCTGGCTTAATTTTTAAGAGGATTTATGTGTTTGGGTCTGGTTAGTTGGTGGGGAATGTTGGTTACCGGCTTGGCACCGTGCCCTGTGACGTTTTTGGGGTGGCTTATGCAATTTGGTGTTCTGTAGGATGGTGCTTGTGTTCACTGATACATTAACCCCATTTTTAAATGAATTTAAATTAATTTAAACCCCTCACTGAGCTGAGTTTAGTGGAATGTCCATCATCCAGTTTTGCCAAGAAGAAATTCTGCTCTCCTCATCCCGGCTGGGAGCTGGATTATTTTAGGATTGAGGTGTGGTTATTGCACTTTGGGATCTCAGGATCTCTCTGCCTGCTCCTCACACTCCATCCCAACTTCTGCAGCTTGCTCCTGGGTACTTCCCCTCGTTCTGCAGAGACAGAACCTTCCCTGCTCCTTTCTGGGTTATTTTTTAGTGGATTTATGTGTTTGGAGGTTTTTAATTGATGGGGAATGTTGGTTACCGGCTTGGCACCGTGCCCTGTGACGTTTTTGGGGTGACTTATGCAATTTGGTGTTCTGTAGGATGGTGCTTGTGTTCACTGATCCATTAACCTCATTTTAAAGTGAATGTAAATTAATTTAAACCCCTCACTGAGCTGAGTTTAGAGGAAGGATGAACTTGGATTGATTTTCCCCCTCCTCACCTCATGCAGTTTTGCCTAGAAGAAGTTCTGCTCTCCTCATCCCAGATTTAGTGCTGGGAGCTGGATTATTTTAGGATTGAGGTGTGGTTATTGCACTTTGGGATCTCAGGATCTCTCTGCCTGCTCCTCACACTCCATCCCAACTTCTGCAGCTTGCAGGTTCTGCAGAGACAGAACCTTCCCTGATCCTCTTCTGGGTTAATTTTTAGTGGATTTATTTCTTTGGAGCTTTTTGTTTGATGGGGGAATGTTGGTTACCGGCTTGGCACCGTGCCCTGTGACGTTTTTGGGGTGGCTTATGCAATTTGGTGTTCTGTAGGATGATGCTTGTGTTCACTGATACATTAACCTCATTTTTAAGTTAATGTAAATTAATTTAAACCCCTCACTGAGCTGAGTTTAGTGGAATGTCCATCATGCAGTTTAGCCTGGAAGTTGTTCTGCTCTCCTCATCCCAGATTTAGTGCTGGGAGCTGGATTATTTTAGGATTGAGGTGTGGTTATTGCACTTTGGGATCTTGGGATCTCTCTGCCTGCTCCTCACACTCCCCACTCCATCCCAACTTCTGCTGGCAGCCAACAAATAAAATTAATTTTTTTCTTTGAATCATTATTTTCTCTTTTTTTTTTTTTTTTTTTTTTTTTTTTTCTCTGTTTAATCCATTTCTGGGTCTCACCTGGAGAACACCCAGAGTCTGCCATGGGATGAGTGTGGGGAAAAGCAGGAGGAGGGATCCCCATAACCTTCCTGCCTTTTCCTTTTCTCCTCTGGAGCTTTTCTGGGAGCTGCTGGACAAACTTTGTGTTTGCCAGCTGGGCAAGGGCAGGGAATTCCTTGTTCCCTCATCCAGATTTTCAGTGCTGCTGCTCCTGCCTGGCACAGGCTGGGCACAGGAGCAGGTGCCAGCAGGAGGAGAGTTTTCCACGTTTTCCTGCTTGGTTTTCCACATTTTCCTGCTTGGTTTTCCATTTTTTCCTGGTTGGTTTTCCTGCTTGGATTTCCATTTTTTCCTGCTTGGATTTCCATTTTTTCCCTGCTCGGTTTTCCTGGTTAGTTTTCCATGTTTTCCTGGTTGGTTTTCCTGGTTAGTTTTCCAGGTTTTCCTGGTTGATTTTCCATTTTGTCCTAGTTGGTTTTCCGTGTTCTCCTGGTTAGTTTTCCATGTCTTCCTGCTTGGTTTTCCGTGCTTGGTTTTCCTGCTTGATTTTCCAGGTTTTCCTGGTTAGTTTTCCAGGTTTCCCTGCTTGGTTTTCCCTGTTCTCCTGGTTGGTTTTCCTGGTTAGTTTTCCCATGTTTTCCTGGTTGGGTTTTCCATGTTCTCCTCGTTGATTTTCCATTTTTTCCTGGTTGGTTTTCCAGGTTGTCTTTCCTTGTTTTTCTGGTTGGTTTTCCATGTTCTCCTCATTGATTTTCCTTGTTTCCCTGATTGGTTTTCCTGGTTAGTTTTCCATGTTTTCCTGGTTGATTTTCCATTTTGTCCTAGTTGGTTTTCCATGTTCTCCTGGTTAGTTTTCCATGTCTTCCTGCTCGGTTTTCCTGCTTGGTTTTCCATTTTTTTCCTGGCTGGTTTCCCAGGCTTTCCTGGTTACTTTTCCTTGTTTTCCTGGTAGGTTTTCCTTGTTCTCCTGCTTGGTTTTCCACATTTTCCTGCTTGGTTTTCCGCATTTTCCTGCTTGGTTTTCCATGTTCTCCTGGTTAGTTTTCCTGGTTGGTTTTGCTGGTTAGTTTTCCATGCTGTCCTGGTTGATTTTCCTGGTTGGTTTTCCATTTTTTCCTGCTTGGTTTTCCATTTTTTCCTGCTTGGTTTTCCGTGTTTCCCTGGTTGGTTGTCCTGGTTGGTACCTCTGCTGCAGGTAGAAGGAATTGTGCTCGAGTTTCTCTAAAAAATCAGTGGAGGGATTTCTGCAGTTTTAAACAGGTCTCAGGAACACTTCCCTAAGAAAAATGGGATTAAACAGTTTTAAACAGGCTTGAGGAACACTTCCCTGAGAAAAATGGGATTAAACAGTTTTAAAGAGGCCTGAGGAACACTTCCCTGAGAAAAATGGGATTAAACAGTTTTAAAGAGGCCTGAGGAACACTTCCCTAAGAAAAATGGGATTAAACAGTTTTAAACAGGCCTGAGGAGCACTTCCCTAAGAAAAATGGGATTTCTGCAGTTTTAAACAGGCCTAAGGAACCCTTCCCTGAGAAAAATGGGATTAAAGAGTTTTAAAGAGGCCTGAGGAACACTTCCCTAAGAAACATGGGATTTCTGCAGTTTTAAACAGGTCTCAGGAACACTTCCCTAAGAAAAATGGGATTTCTGCAGTTTTAAACAGGCCTGAGGAACACTTCCCTGAGAAAAATGGGATTAAACAGTTTTAGACAGGCTTGAGGAACACTTCCCTAAGAAAAATGGGATTAAACTGTTTTAAACAGGCCTGAGGAACACTTCCCTGAGAAAAATGGGATTAAACAGTTTTAGACAGGCTTGAGGAACACTTCCCTAAGAAAAATGGGATTAAACTGTTTTAAACAGGCCTGAGGAACACTTCCCTAAGAAAAATGGGATTAAACAGTTTTAGACAGGCCTCAGGAACAGTTCCCTGAGAAAAATGGCATTAAACAGTTTTAGACAGGCCTCAGGAACAGTTCCCTGAGAAAAATGGGATTAAACAGTTCTAGACAGGCCCTTTAGCATCCTGGCCCTGAGGGAAGCAGGTGGATAAATCCCTGGCTTTTCAGGAAACCCCTGTGGTGGACAGCCCTGGTTCATTCAGCGTTGCTGGGAAACTGCTTTGACGTCAGGGCAGCGTTTCCATTTTCCTGCTCGGTTTCCCCGCTCTGGGGATGCTGGGGACAGGAATAGCTCGGGCTGAGGACGTGGGAAATGCTGTGAAATGGAGCTGGGAGCTCTGACAGGGAATTCTCAGCCTGAATTCCTCCCCTCCGTGCCAGAAATTCTGCGCAGGATCTGTCCACAAAGCTCTGGTGCTGCTCTGGGAGCCTTTCCTTTATTCTCCAGGGCTGGGGCATTGATCATCCTGCACTTTTTGGCTCTTTTTGGGGTTGGATTTTTTGCTGTTGAATTTAGGATTTTTTCCTCACAGAGATTTTGGAAAGGAAGGGTGAGAAGGTTTTGAAGCACGTCTCAAAAATGAAAGGAAAAAAAGGAGCAGCAGGATCATAATTTCCTTTCTTTTCAATATCAAATCAATAATTTCACTTTTCCCACATGAGGGATTAGCAGGACAGAGAACTTTTTGTTCAGCAGCAGGACTGAGAGTGGCCCTTGCTGCTGAGAGCTCCAGGCTTGGAAAACTTGAAATTAAAACAATTCAATCCCATTTTTCTCAGGGAAGGGTTCCTTAGGCCTGTTTAAAACAGTTTAATCCTATTTTTCTTAGGGAAATGTTCTTCAGGCCTGTTTAAAACAGTTTAATCCTGTTTTTCTTAGGGAGGTGTTCCTTAGGCCTGTTTAAAACAGTTTAATCCCATTTTTCTCAGGGAAATGTTCTTCAGGCCTGTTTAAAACAGTTTAATCCCATTTTTCTCAGGGAAATGTTCTTCAGGCCTGTTCAAAACAGTTTAATCCCATTTTCCTTAGGGAAATGTTCTTCAGGCCTGTCTAAAACAGTTTAATCCCATTTTTCTTAGGGAAATGTTCTTCAGGCCTGTTTAAAACAGTTTAATCCCATTTTTCTCAGGGAAATGTTCTTCAGGCCTGTTTAAAACAGTTTAATCCCATTTTTCTCAGGGAAATGTTCTTCAGGCCTGTTTGATTCCAGGCCTGTTTGTGCACTTGGTTCCTTTCTCTCAATGTCTGGGGTCATCCTTCACTTTTTGGCTCTTTTGGGGTTGGATTTTTTGCTGTTGAATTTGGATTTTTTTCCTCACAGAGATTTTAGAAAGGAAAGGTGAGAATGTTATTGCTCAGCCTAAAGCCTCTCCCAAAAATGAAAGGAAAAAGGAGCAGCAGGATCCTTTTTTTTTTCAACATCAAATCAATAATTTCACTTTTTTTTCAGCTGCAGGACTGAGAGTGACCCTTGCTGCTGGGAGTTCTAAGCTTGGAAAACTTGAAATTAAAATTGTTTAATCCCATTTTTCTTAGGGAAGTGTTCCTCAGGCCTGTTTAAAACAGTTTAATCCCATTTTTTTTAGGGAAGGGTTCCTCAGTATTTAAAACTGTTTAATCCCATTTTTCTTAGGGAAGTGTTCCTCAGGCCTGTTTAAAACTGTTTAATCCCATTTTTCTTAGGGAAGTGTTCCTTAGGCCTGTTTAAAACAGTTTAATCCCATAAAAAAGTTCCTATGAAATATAAAATTACTACTATAAAATATAAAAACACTTCTATAAAATATCAAATTATTTCTGTAAAATAGGAAAATATTTGTCTAAAATAGAAAAGTATTTTTATAAAATAGAAAAATATTTCTAGAAAATAGAAAATATTTCGATAAAATTATTTATATAAAATATAAAAATAGTTGTATAAATTATAAAAATATTTGTATAAGATACAAAATTTCTAGAAAATATTTCTAGAAAATAGAAAATATTTCTATAAAATTATTTATATAAAATATAAGCATAAAACTTTTATCCACCTCTATGTGATTCCTGGGTATCACATGGAAATTATTTTGACAGCCCAGGCCACACTTTTGGAATAAAGTGAGAACCAGTTTTCAGCTCTCTTGACTTTAATCTTGATGGAGGGAGGTAACAAAATACCAGAATATTTAATTCCCCATTAAATTATCTTTACCTTGAGCTGTTTTCCACAAGGAAACCTCCTGATTCCCCAGCATTCCCTTGGACTCAGCTGCATTTCCTCTCTGCATGTTCATAAAAAGTTTTTAATTCTTTTTATTGGAGTCCAACCCTTCCATCCGCATCATTATTTCAGATTTTGATGTCATGAGGGGGTGGAAATGAGGATTTCAAGCAGTGACTCAGCACAGGCACTGCAGGCACCTCCAGCCTCTTGGGGGGAATTATTTTTTGCTGTTTTTTGGGGTTTTTTCCCGTTGAATTTGGGTTTTTTCCTCCCCCAGATTTTGGGAAATGAGGGGTGAGGAGGTTCTTGCTGAGCCTGAAATGAAATTAAAGGAGCTGTGAGGGAGGGAGGAAGGAATGAAATAATTTTTTATGTTGTTTATAATGAGGAGAGAATTTAGGAGAAGTGGCTTTGAGGTTGATGAATTTTGGGATTTTTGGGGTTTTTGGGTTGTTCTGGTGGGAGCTGGGAGGGGAAGGAGCTCTAAAGGTTTTTTACCTGATGGAGCCATTTCAGGACCTTTTTATCACACTAATTTTTAATTTATTACACTTGCTGTGGAATTCTCTGGATGAGAATCTCGACTCCATGTTTCAGAAAGTTGATTCATTATTTTCTGATAGATATGATATTAAAAATGCAATGCTAAAAGAAACAGAGAAATGATACAGACAGTAGGGCAGAATCTTGCTGTGTTTCTTTTATTTTCCTGTGGAATTTGGGTTTTTCCTCCCCCAGATTTTGGGAAATGAGGGGTGAGGAGGTTCTTGCTGAGCCTGAAATGAAATTAAAGGAGCTGTGAGGGAGGGAGGAAGGAATGAAATAATTTTTTATGTTGTTTATAATGAGGAGAGAATTTAGGAGAAGTGGCTTTGAGGTTGATGAATTTTGGGATTTTTGGGGTTTTTGGGTTGTTTGTCCTGGTGCCAGCTGGGAGGGGAAGGAGCTCTAAAGGTTTTTTATTTTTTTGGTTTTTTTTAATTTTCCTGTTGAATTTGGGTTTTTCCCTCCTCCAGATTTTGGGAAATGAGGGGTGAGGAGGTTCTTGCTGAGCCTGAAATGAAATTAAAGGAGCTGTGAAGAATTAATTTCTTTTGTTGTGGATAATAATGAGAGAATTGAGGAGAGGTGGCTTTGAGGTTGATGAATTTTGGGATTTTGGGGGTTTTTGGGTTGTTGTGGTGGGAGCTGGGAGGGGAAGGAGCTCTAAAGGTTTTTTACCTGATGGAGCCATTTCAGGACCTTTTTATCACACTAATTTTTAATTTATTACACTTGCTGTGGATGAGAATCTCGACTCCATGTTTCAGAAAGTTGATTCATTATTTTCTGATAGATATGATATTAAAAATGCAATGCTAAAAGAAACAGAGAAATGATACAGACAGTAGGGCAGAATCTTGCTGTGTTTCTTTTATTTTCCTGTTGAATTTGGGTTTTTCCTCCTCCAGATTTTGAGAAATGAGGGGTGAGGAGGTTCTTGCTGAGCCGGAAATGAAATTAAAGGAGCTGTGAGGGAGGGAGGAAGGAATGAAATAATTTTTTATGTTGTTTATAATGAGGAGAGAATTTAGGAGAAGTGGCTTTGAGGTTGATGAATTTGGGGATTTTTGGGGTTTTTGGGTTGTTTGTCCTGGTGCCAGCTGGGAGGGGAAGGAGCTCTAAAGGTTTTTTATTTTTTTGGTTTTTTTTAATTTTCCTGTTGAATTTGGGTTTTTCCCTCCTCCAGATTTTGGGAAATGAGGGGTGAGGAGGTTCTTGCTGAGCCGGAAATGAAATTAAAGGAGCTGTGAAGAATTAATTTCTTTTGTTGTGGATAATAATGAGAGAATTGAGGAGAGGTGGCTTTGAGGTGGATGAATTTTGGGATTTTGGGGGTTTTTGGGTTGTTTGTCCTGGTGCCAGCTGGGAGGGGAAGGAGCTCTAAAGGTTTTTTATTTTTTTGGTTTTTTTTAATTTTCCTGTTGAATTTGGGTTTTTCCTCCTCCAGATTTTGAGAAATGAGGGGTGAGGAGGTTCTTGCTGAGCCTGAAATGAAATTAGAGGAGCTGTGAGGAATTAATGAATTAATTTTTTCTGTTGTTGATAATGAGGAGAGAATTGAGGAGAGGTGGCTTTGAGGTTGATGAATTTTGGGATTTTTGGGGTTTTTGGGTTGTTCTGGTGGGAGCTGGGAGGGGAAGGAGCTCTAAAGGTTTTTTACCTGATGGAGCCATTTCAGGACAATTTTATCACTCTGAAAACTCCTTCCTGTGGAATTCCCTGGATGAGAAACTTGACTCCGTGTATACAATAAACTGCATTTTATATACAATAAACTGCATTTTGTATACAATAAACTGCATTTTGTATACAATAAATGGCTTTTTTTATACAATAAGTTATTGTATACAACAAACTGCAGTTTGTATACAATCAACTGCAATTTGTATACAATAAATGGCATTTTGGATACAATAAACTCCATTTCCCACACAATAAGTTATTGTATACAATAAATGGCATTTTGTATGCAAAAAACTGCATTTTGTACACAATAAATTATTGTACACAATAAATTGCATTTTGTATACAATAAATGACATTTTGGATACAATAAATTCATTTCCTATACAATAATCAGCATTTTGTATGCAATAAATGGCATTTTGGATACAATAAATGACATTTTGGGTACAATAAATGGCATTTTGTATACAATAAATGGCATTTTGGATACAATAAATGGCATTTTGTATACAATAAATGGCATTTTCGATACAATAAATGGCATTTTGGATACAGTAAATTATTTTATGCAACAGGTTGCATTTTCTATACAGTCAATTATTGTATACAATAAATGACATTTTGTATACAATAAACTGCATTTCCTATACAATAATCAGCATTTTGTGTGCAATAAACGGCATTTTGTGTACAATAAATGGCTTTTCTTATACAATAAGTTATTGTATACAATCAACTGCACTTTGTATACAATAAATGACATTTTTGTATACAATAAATGGCATTTTGTATACAATAAATGACATTTTTGTATACAATAAATGGCATTTTGGATACAATAAATGACATTTTGGATACAATAAATGGCATTTTGGATACAATAAATGGCATTTTGGATACAGTAAATTATTTTATGCAACAGGTTGCATTTTCTATACAGTCAATTATTGTATTCAATAAATGACATTTTGGATACAATAAATTCATTTCCTATACAATAATCAGCATTTTGTATGCAATAAATGGCATTTTGTGTACAATAAATGGCTTTTCTTATACAATAAGTTATTGTATACAATCAACTGCACTTTGTATACAATAAATGACATTTTTGTATACAATAAATGGCATTTTGGATACAATAAATGACATTTTGTATACAATAAATGGCATTTTGGATACAATAAATGGCATTTTGTATACAATAAATGGCATTTTGGATACAATAAATGGCATTTTGTATACAATAAACTGCATTTCCTATACAATAAACTGCATTTCCTATACAATGAGTTATTGTATACGACAAATTGCTTTTTGTGTACAATAAATGGCATTTTGAATACAATAAATGGCATTTTGAACACAATAAGTTAATGTATACAATAAACTGCATTTTATATACAGTAAGTTGTTGTACACAATAAATTGCATTTTTTATACAATAAATTGCATTTTGTATACAATAAATGACATTTTGGATACAATAAATTCATTTCCTATACAATAATCAGCATTTTGTATGCAATAAATGGCATTTTGGATACAATAAATGACATTTTGGGTACAATAAATGGCATTTTGTATACAGTAAATTATTTTATGCAACAAGTTGCATTTTCTATACAGTCAATTATTGTATTCAATAAATGACATTTTGTATACAATAAACTGCATTTCCTATACAATAAACTGCATTTCCTATACAATGAGTTATTGTATACGACAAATTGCTTTTTGTGTACAATAAATGGCATTTTGAATACAATAAATGGCATTTTGAACACAATAAGTTAATGTATACAATAAACTGCATTTTATATACAGTAAGTTGTTGTACGCAATAAATTGCATTTTTTATACAATAAATTGCATTTTGGATACAATAAACTGCATTTCCTACACAATAAGTTATTGTATACAATAAATGGCATTTTGTATGCAAAAAACTGCATTTTGTACACAATAAATTATTGTACACAATAAATTGCATTTTGTATACAATATATGACATTTTGGATACAATAAATTCATTTCCTATACAATAATCAGCATTTTGTATGCAATAAATGGCATTTTGGATACAATAAATGACATTTTGGGTACAATAAATGGCATTTTGTATACAATAAATGGCATTTTGGATACAATAAATGGCATTTTGTATACAATAAATGGCATTTTGGATACAATAAATGGCATTTTGTATACAGTAAATTATTTTATGCAACAAGTTGCATTTTCTATACAGTCAATTATTGTATTCAATAAATGACATTTTGTATACAATAAACTGCATTTCCTATACAATAAACTGCATTTCCTATACAATGAGTTATTGTATACGACAAATTGCTTTTTGTGTACAATAAATGGCATTTTGAATACAATAAATGGCATTTTGAACACAATAAGTTAATGTATACAATAAACTGCATTTTATATACAGTAAGTTGTTGTACACAATAAATTGCATTTTTTATACAATAAATTGCATTTTGGATACAATAAACTCCATTTCCCACACAATAAGTTATTGTATACAATAAATGGCATTTTGTATGCAAAAAACTGCATTTTGTACACAATAAGTTATTGTACACAATAAATTGCATTTTGTATACAATAAATGACATTTTGGATACAATAAATTCATTTCCTATACAATAATCAGCATTTTGTATGCAATAAATGGCATTTTGTATACAATAAATGACATTTTGTATACAATAAATGGCATTTTGGATACAATAAATGGCATTTTGTATACAGTAAATTATTTTATGCAACAGGTTGCATTTTCTATACAGTCAATTATTGTATTCAATAAATGACATTTTGTATACAATAAACTGCATTTCCTATACAATAAACGGCATTTCCTATACAATGAGTTATTGTATACAATAAATGGCATTTTGTATGCAAAAAACTGCATTTTGTACACAATAAATGGCATTTGGAATACAATAAACTATTGCATACAATAAGTTGCATTTTGCATACAATGAATGACATTTACTAGACAATAAATTGCATTTTGCATGCAATAAGTGATTGTACACAATAAACTGCATTTTAGGTACAATAAATGGCATTTTGTATACAGTGAGTTATTGTATACAACAAGTTGCATTTCCTATACAATAAATTTTTGTGTGCAATAAATGACATTTTCTGTACAATAAATGACATTTTCTGTACAATAAATGACATTTTCTGTACAATAAATTGCATTTTCTGTACAATAAATTGCATTTTGCATACAATAAGTTATTGTGTACAATAAATGGCATTTTGTATGCAAAAACCTGCATTTTGTATACAATAAATTATTGTACACACTAAATTGCATTTTGTATACAATAAATGACATTTTGGATACAATAAACTGCAGTTCGTATACAATAAATGGCATTTTGAATACAATAAGTTATTATATACAATAAATGGCATTTCCTATACAATAAATGGCATTTTGCATACAAAATCTGCATTTTCTATACAATAAATAGTATTTTGTATAGAATAAATGACATTTTCTGTACATTGAGTTGCATTTTGCATACAATAAGTTATTGCATACAATAAATCCCATTTCCTATGAAATAAACTGAATTTTCCATGCAATAAATTGCATTTTGTATGCAATAAACTGCATCTTGCATATAATAAGTTATTGCATACAATAAATCCCATTTCCTATGAAATAAACGGAATTTCCTATACAATAAATTGCATTTTGTATGCAATAAACTGCATTTTGCATACGATAAGTTATCGTATACAATAAATCCCATTTCCTATACAATAAACTGAATTTTCCATGCAATAAATTGCATTTTGTATGCAATAAACTGCATTTTGCATACAGCAAGTTATTGCATACAATAAATCCCATTTCCCATACAATAAATTACATTTTCCATACAATAAATCCCATTTCCCATACAATAAATCCCATTTCCCATACAATAAATTACATTTCCCATACAATAAATCCCATTTCCCATACAATAAATCCCATTTCCTATACAATAAATTACATTTTCCATACAATAAATCCCATTTCCTATACAATAAATCCCATTTCTCATACAATAAATTACATTTTCCATACAATAAATCCCATTTCCCATACAATAAATCCCATTTCCCATACAATAAATCCCATTTCCCATACAATAAATTACATTTTCCATACAATAAATCCCATTTCCCATACAATAAATCCCATTTCCCATACAATAAATTACATTTTCCATACAATAAATCCCATTTCCCATACAATAAATCCCATTTCCTATACAATAAATCCCATTTCCCCTACAATAAATCCCATTTCCTATACAATAAATTACATTTTCCATACAATAAATCCCATTTCCCATACAATAAATTACATTTTCCATACAATAAATCCCATTTCCCATACAATAAATTACATTTCTCATACAATAAATCCCATTTCCCATACAATAAATCCCATTTCCCATACAATAAATCCCATTTCCTATACAATAAATCACATTTCCCATACAATAAATCCCATTTCCTATACAATAAATCACATTTTCCATACAATAAATCCCATTTCCCGTACAATAAATCCCATTTCCCGTACAATAAATCCCATTTCCCCTACAATAAATCACATTTTCCATACAATAAATCCCATTTCCTATACAATAAATCCCATTTCCTATACAATAAATCCCATTTCCCGTACAATAAATCCCATTTCCCGTACAATAAATTGAATTTTCAGAGCAGCCTGGAGCCCCCATCCCTCATTCCAGCCCCTCCCCCCCCCCAGCCCCGCCGCCCCCATTTCCCTCTCCCTGAGTCACCCCCGCCCCGTTGCCCCTGGCAACACCGCTCCGTTGCCAAGGAGCTCGGCCTCCCATTGGCTGCCGGGCAGCCAATCAGGGAATTGCTGGCCGGAGCGTCACCGGTGCCCGGCGGGGGGATGGGAGGCGATGGGTGCTGGGTGATGCTGCCCCCAAACCGGGCAAAATGGGGAAATTATGGGATGGACCCGGCTTGGGCGAGGCCAGGGAGGGCAGCGAGGATGGTGAGGGTGTCGCTGTCGCAGTGTCTGAAAATCCCCTGGCCAGGGTTGTTCTCCTGGGGGGATGAGGGGCCTCAGAGGAAAATGAAAATTATTGAAAACAAATGGAAAAAAAAATTAAAAACCAATGAAAAATGAAAGCAGTAATTATCTGATTGCTTCTCCTGCGTTTTGCTGCTTTGGAATGTGTTTGGAGATTGTTCTCCTGGGGGGATGAGGAGCCTCAGAGGAAAATGAAAATAACTGAAAAAAAAAGAAAAACAAATGAAAAAAAAACCCTGAAAACAAATGAAAAATGAAAGCAATAATTATCTGATTGCGTCTCCTGCATTTTGCTGCTTTGGAATGTGTTTGGAGAGTGTTCTCCTGGGGGGATGAGGAGCCTCAGAGGAAAATGAAAATAACTGAAAAAAAAAGAAAAAAAATTGAAAAAAAAAGAAAAAAATTTGAAAACAAATGAAAAATGAAAGCAATAATTCCCTGATTGCTTCTCCTGCGTTTTGCTGCTTTGGAATGTGTTTGGAGATTGTTCTCCTGGGGGGATGAGGGGCCTCAGAGGAAAATGAAAATAACTGAAAAAAAAAGAAAAACAAATGAAAAAAAACCCCTGAAAACAAATGAAAAATGAAAGCAATAATTATCTGATTGCTTCTCCTCTGTTTTGCTGCTTTGGAATGTGTTTGGAGAGTGTTCTCCTGGGGGGATGAGGAGCCTCAGAGGAAAATGAAAATAACTAAAAAAAAATATTGAAAAAAATGAAAAAAAAAAAATTGAAAACAAATGAAAAATGAAAGCAATAATTATCTGATTGCTTCTCCTGCATTTTGCTGCTTTGGAATGTGTTTGGAGAGTGTTCTCCTGGGGGGATGAGGAGCCTCAGAGGAAAATGAAAATAACTGAAAAAAAAAAGAAAAAAAATTGAAAAAAAATGAAAAAAAAAATTGAAAACAAATGAAAAATGAAAGCAATAATTCCCTGATTGCTTCTCCTGTGTTTTGCTGCTTTGGAATGTGTTTGGAGATTGTTTCATTGGATTCTGGTGTGAATTGTTTTGACTCTTTGACCAGTCAGGGCCAAACTGTGTTGGGATTCTGGAGAGAGTCACAAGTTTTCATTTTTATCTTTTTAGCCTTCTGGAAATGTAATTTCTGTATTCTTTAGTTAGTTAGTCTGAGCTTCTGTCTGGAAGGGCAGGTGTCCTCAGGATGGTGTCCCAAAATTCACATTGTCTGAAAAACCCCTTGGCCAGGATTGTTCTCCTGAGGAGCTGAGGAACCTGAGAGGAAAATGAAAATAACTGAAAAAAAAAAAAAAAAAAAAGAAAAAAAACCTGAAAAAAAATGAAAACAATTGGAAAAAAAATTAAAAAAAAAAAATTTGAAAACAAATGAAAAATGAAAACAATAATTATCTCATTTGCTGCTCCTCTTTTTTGCTGCTTTGGAATGGGTTTGGGGATTGTTTACCCACAGGTGATTGTTTCATTTGGTTTCTGGTGTGAGTTGTATTCTTTAGAAGAGTTGAGTGTAGTATTCTTGAATATAATATAGTATTATAAAACAATACAGTACTATAAAATAATACTGAATATAATGTAGTGTTATAAAATGGAGACTGAAATGTGACTCTGGGAAGAGTCGCGAGTTTTCGTTATTGCCCTCAATCCCCACCTCAGACCCCTCAATTCCCATTTCTGACCCCTCAATCCCCACCTCAAACCCCTCAATTCCCATTTCTGACCCCTCAATCCCCACCTCAGACCCCTCCATATCCCCTCAAACCCCTCAAGCCCCATCTCAGACCCCTCAATTCCCATTTCTGACCCCTCAATCCCCACCTCAAACCCATCAATCCCCATTTCTGACCCCTCAATCCCCCCTCAGACCCCTCCATATCCCCTCAAACCCCTCAATCCCCACCTCAAACCCCTCCATCTCCCCTCAGACCCCCTCAGTCCCCTCAATTCCCATTTCTGACCCCTCAATGCCCCCCTAGACCCCTCCATCCTCCCTCAGACCCCTCCATCCTCCCTCAGACCCCTCAATCCCCATTTTTGACCCCTCCATCCCTTCTCAAACCTCTCAATTCCCCCCTCAAACTCCCCTCAGACCCCCTCAGACCCCTCAATTCCCATTTCTGACCCCTCAATCCCCCCTCAGACCCCTCCATATCCCCTTAAACCCCTCAATCCCCTCTTCAAACCCCTCCATCCCCATTTCAGGCCCCTCAATCCCCCCCTCAAACCCCTCAATCCCCATTTCAGAGCCCTCCATCCCCATTTTTGACCCCTCCATCCCTTCTCAAACCTCTCAATCCCCCCCTCAAACTCCCCTCAGACCCCTCAATTCCCATTTCTGACCCCTCAATGCCCCCCTCAGATGCCTCCATCCTCCCTCAAACCCCTCAATTCCCTTTTCAGACCCCTCAATCCCCACCTCAAACCCCTCAATCCCCATTTTTGATCCCTCCATCCCTTCTCAAACCTCTCAATCCCCACCTCAAACCCCTCCATGTCCCCTTAAACCCCTCAATCCCCCCTTCAAACCCCTCCATCCCCATCTCAGACCCCTCCATCCCCATTTCAGGCCCCTCAATCCCCCCCTCAAACTCCTCAATCCCCCTTTCAGACCCCTCCATATCCCCTTAAACCCCTCAATCCCCACCTCAAACCCCTCAATCCCTATTTCTGACCCTTCAATCCCCATTTCAGAGCCCTCCATCCCCCTCTCAGACCCCCTCAAACCCCTCCATCTCCCCTCAATCCCCATTTCAGACCCTTCCATCTGCTCTCGTCCCCCCTATGCCCCCCTCAGACCCCTCCATCTCCCCTCAAACCCCTCAATCCCCATTTCAGAGCCCTCAATCCCCATTTCTGACCCCTCCATCTCCCCTCAAACCCCTCAATCCCCATTTCAGAGCCCTCAATCCCCATCTCAAACCCTTCAGTCCCCATTTCTGACCCCTCCATCTCCCCTCACACTCCTCCATCTCCCCCTCAGACCACTCAATCCCCACCTCAGACCCCTCCACCCCCCTCTATCTCTACCTCAAACCCCTCCATCCCACCTTAGACCCCTCAATCCCCATTTCAGACCCCTCCATCCTCACTTCAAACCCCTCCCTCCCCTCCTCAGACCCCTCCATCTCCCCTCAAACTCCTCAATCCCCATTTCTGACCCCTCCATCCCCCTCTCAGGCCCCTCCATCCCCCCTCAAACCCCTCCATCTCCACCTCAAACCCCTCCATCCCCCCCTCAGACCCCCTCAAACCCCTCAATCCCCCCCTCAGACCCCCTCAAACCCCTCCATCCCCACCTCAGACCCCTCAATTCCCATTTCTGACCCCTCAATGCCCCCCCTCAGATGCCTCCATCCTCCCTCAAACCCCTCAATTCCCTTTTCAGACCCCTCAATCCCCCCCTCAGACCCCTCCATATCCCCTTAAACCCCTCAATCCCCATTTTTGATCCCTCCATCCCTTCTCAAACCTCTCAATCCCCCCCTCAAACCCCTCCATCTCTCCTCAGACCCCCTCAGTCCCCTCAATTCCCAATTCTGACCCCTCAATGCCCACCTCAAACCCCTCCATCTCCCCTCAGACCCCTCAATTCCCGTTTCTGACCCCTCCATCTCCCCTCAGACCCCTCAATTCCCGTATCTGACCCCTCAATCCCCCCTCAGACCGCTCCATATCCCCTCAAACCCCTCAATCCCCATTTGTGACCCCTCAATCCCCCCTCAGACCCCTCAATCCCCATTTCTGACCCCTCAATCCCCCCTCCATCCCCCCTCAATCCCCATTTTCAGCCCCCTCCATCCCCAGCTCTGTGTGTGGGCAGCTGCAGCCATGTGTCTCCTTTGCCACCCTCATTTTTTTGCTCTGTTCCCTGAGAAACAAGGCCAGGAACAGGAGTTTATTTAGCAGGAGCTTCCTGCCTTTCCCAGATCTGCTGCCAGATCCATCTGAGCTGGAAATTCAGAACTTTCCTTGCTTTAATTCCCTCCCCAAGCGGGAGCTCACAGCTGCAAAGTGCAGGTGGCAAAAAGGCAGCAGAGGTGGAATTCCACGTTCATTTCTGCAGTGAGGAGGAGGATTTCAATGCGCCCTGGCTCCCTGACCCTTTTAGGGCAGGAAATATCCCAGAAAATATTCCCATTTTCCTCAGTCCCTGCTGCCATTTTCCAGTCTGCATCCTCCCATTCCTCCCTTCCACCTTTACTCATTTTTTTATTCCTGACACACATTTTTGCTGCATCTGGGTCATTTTTTTTTTTTTTTTTTTTGCTCTCTCTCTCTCTCTCTGCCAAAGCCCAGCTCAGTCCCACCCACCCTCCCTGAGTGCTCTGAACTTGAAATTTCTCCACCAAACCCCGTCTGTCACCGTCACTCTGTGTCTGCCACCCCCTCACTGCATCCCACGGCTGCCCCAGGGAGCTGGGGCTGATTCATTCATCCTGCAAGGAATCCTCCTCTGGAAAACAAAAATTTCCCCTGATTTCTGCACGTCCTGGAGGCTGCCTGCTGGGGATGGGAGCTGGAACAGGAGGGGGCAGCTGATAAATGTCATTTTTGTGCCTCTGAGTTTGTCTTTTCTGGAAATCTGATCAGCGTGATGCTGAAGTTACGTTGCCAGCACGACAGGAAAAAAAAATCCTGTTATCATTCTTAAATTTGGCTGAGGTGTTTGGCTTGGGGGGGGGAAAAACTTGTTAGAGGGTGGGTGGTGCAAAAGGGAATGAGCTGTACGAATTTATTTCAGTGCCATGTGTGCAGATCCGGTGCTGCCTCCTCCCTTCCCTTCCCTTCCCTTCCCCAAAACCTGCTCCAGATCCTCTTGGAATATTTACACCCCGAGCCTGGAGCAGGTTGGAATATTTTGGGGTGGGAGGAGGCAGAGTTTGCCACCTTCACCCCCTGCAAAAATCATCCCACAAATCAGGCAGAGCGTTCCCTTTTCCCTTCCTGACCTAATTCCTGTTGGAGCAGCGTGGGATTCCCTCATGAGGGGAATTTTCTGGGATATTTCTCTCCCTGCACCTTTATCCCTTGAATTCTCTGCGATATTTCATTTTTCCCATGAATTTTCCTGCATATTTCCCTCCCTGCACCTTATCCCTATGAATTTTCTGGGATATTTCCTTTTCCCCATGAATTTTTTTGGGATATTTCCCTCCCTGCACCTTATCCCTATGAATTTTCTGGGGTATTTCCTTTTCCCCATGAATTTTATGGGATATTTCCTTTCCCCATAAATTTTCAGGGATATGTCCTTTTCCCAATGAATTTTCTGGAAAATTTCTGCCTCCCCATGATTTTTCTGGGATATTTCCTTTTCTCCATGAATTTTCTGGGATATTTTCCCTCCCTGCAACTTTTTTACATGGATTTTCTGGGGTATTTCCATTTCCCTATGAATTTTCTGGGATATTTCCATCCCTATCATTTTTCTGGCATATTTCCTTTTCCCCATGAATTTTCTGGGATATTTTCCCTCCCTGCAACTTTTTTACATGGATTTTCTGGGGTATTTCCATTTCCCTATGAATTTTCTGGGATATTTCCATTTCCCTATGAATTTTCTGGGATATTTCCTTTTCCCCATGAATTTTCTGGGATATTTCCCTCCCTGTATCACTCCTGTCCCATTTTCCCTCTGGATCTGGCATTTTCCCTCCTCCCCTCCATGTCTTTAACACATTTATTAAAATTCCATGTAAGAATCCATGGAATGGAGGCAGCTCACTGCATTTTCCTGCTTTCTCTGCCTGGAACCAATTCCTGCAACTTCATAAATGTCAAATGCACATTTTGTGTTCAGCAGCTCCACAAATTAAAGGGGAATTCTCCAGGAATATCAGAGGCAGGGGTTGATAAATGTCTGCGAGTTCTGACTCTGTTTCAGCCACATTTTTAATTCAAAGGAATTAAAAATCAGTTTTTCAACAGATGTTTTCTGCCACGAGGGGTTTTGTTTGAGCCTTGCTCTGATTTAGGCTCCTAAAAAATTCAAACCAGGACATCTCCCCTTTTATTTTTTGGAAATTTGTCTTTTCCAGAGGTGTTTGCTGGTGCCACATCCCTCCACAGCCACGTGGAGCTGGGTTAATCCTTGTTTAGACTCAGAATCATGAAATCCTGCACTGGTTTGGGTTGGGAACTTTAAATGCAACTTTATCAGGGATTTTTGTCTTAATGTGCAATTTGAGTCCCACTTGTCCTGCCCAGAAGGAGATATCAGGGTTGTCTTATCACACAGAGCCTGTTTGGAGCTCAAGGCTATTTTCTCACTCAAGATTTGAGTGATCACAAAAGATTTGAGTGATCACAAAAGATTTGAGTGATTACAAGAAGAACTGGGCTGGGATTTGGGGAAATTCACAATTTTTGGTGCTGGTTTGGCTCTGGGGCAGAGCACAGCTGTGGTGGGTGGAATTTATTTCACCTGTGTGATGTTTGCTGGTTTAGAACTGCCCTCAGTGTCTCTGTCTCCATCCCTCACCTGCCTCAGCACCTCTGTTCTACCTCAGGGACTTTGTCCTCCAAAAATCCTGGTGAGAACCACCAGATTTACCTCCAGAATCCTTGGGGAGAACTAAATTTTGGTTTTACCTCCAAAATCCTTGGGGAGAACCAAATTTTGGTTTTACCTCCAAAATCCTTGGGGAGAACCAAATTTTGGTTTTACCTCCAAAATCCTTGGGGAGAACCAAATTTTGGTTTTACCTCCAAAATCCTTGGGGAGAACCAAATTTTGGTTTTACCTCCAAAATCCTTGGGGAGAACCAAATTTTGGTTTTACCTCCAAAATCCTTGGGGAGAACCACTGAGCTCCAGCCCTCGAGCTGGGGCTGCACCCAGGCTGGGCAAGTTTGATTTTGAGACATAAACTTGAAGGAATTTAGAGATTTTAAAGGATTTAAGATTTCAGTTAGAGATAAGCTTTATTTGAGTTAATTAAAATAAATGAGTAGGCCTTGATGAAGTTAGTAGTTAACTGATAATTGATTGCTTGTCAGCACAATATTTGGTTAACTGGGTTAATAATGAAGAATATAGAAACTGATAAATGGCTTTTAGGAAGATAAGACAATTGTTTTTAGGAAGATAAGACAATTGTTTTTAGGAACGTAAGACAATTATTTTTAGGAACGTAAGACAATTGTTTTTAGGAACGTAAGACAATTGTTTTTAGGAAGATAAGACAATTGTTTTTAGGAACGTAAGACAATTGTTTTTAGGAACATAAGACAATTGTTTTTAGGAACATAAGACAATTGTTTTTAGGAAGATAAGACAATTGTTTTTAGGAACATAAGACAATTGTTTTTAGGAACATAAGACAATTGTTTTTAGGAACATAAGACAATTGTAGGGCTCCTCTGCTCTGAAACAAATTGAAGATGAGGAATGGGAGTTCTACCAAAGGTTCATTTGTCACATTTGCATTGCAAAGGTAGAAAGGTCAGAAGGAGGAAGACTTCATTTACTTCCTCATTTTGGGTCCCCTCCCCGTGAAAGGGACCCCATTTCAAGGAACAAACCGTGCATGCCTAATGGCTTTTGGACTAATTACCATGGGAAACAGGGAATGGGATGTACCAAAGTTATTTGGGAGTTATCCCACAATAAACATCCACTTTCTAACTCTAAACAGTTAGAGAGTTTTTGGATATTGGTACCAGATCAATATCCATATTGGGAATTTGATTTACCAAAATTATCAATATGTGTTTGTATTTTGAGTATTCAATACTTGTATTGAATTGATGTCTATGGATATCAAAAGCCATAGATCAATATCCATATTGGGAATGGGATGCACCAAAGTTATCAATATATATTTTGTATTTTGGGTATTCAATACTTGTATAGATAAAAGATATAGATTATATATTATATAGATACATATTTGTAATCACCTGTAAATTGCAGTGTGTGTTTGGGAGTTATCCCACAATAAACATCCACTTTGTAACTCCAAACTGTTAGAGAGGTTTTGGATATTGGTACCAGATCAATATCCATATTGGGAATGGAATGTACCAAAGTTATCAATATATTTTGTATTTTGGGTATTCAATACTTGTATAGATAAAAGATATAGATTATATATTATATAGATATAGAAAAGATATAGATATAGATTTGTAATCACCTGTAAATTGCAGGGTATTTTTGGGAATTATCCCACAATAAACATCCACTTTCTAACTAAACTGTTAGAGAGGTTTTGGATATTGGTGCCAGATCAATATCCATATTGGGAACGGAATGTACCAAAGTTATCAATACATTTTGTATTTTGGGTATTCAATACTTGTATAGATAAAAGATATAGATTATATATTATATAGATATAGAAAAGATATAGATATAGATTTGTAATCACCTGTAAATTGCAGGGTGTTTTTGGGAATTATCCCACAATAAACATCCACTTTCTAACTAAACTGTTAGAGAGTTTTTGGATATTGGTACCAGATCAATATCCATATTGGGAATTTGATTTACCAAAATTATCAATGTGTATTTCTATTTCGGGTATTCAATACTTGTATTGAATTGATATCTATGGATATCAAAATCCATAGATTTTGGATATCAAAATCCAGTGATCAATATCCATATTGGGACTGGGATGTACCAAAGTTATCAATTTGTATTTTGGGTATTCAATACTTGTATAGATAAAAGGACTCTGTAATCACCTGTAAATTGCAGTGTGTTTTGGGAATTATCCCACAATAAACATCCACTTTCTAATTTTAAACTGTTAGGGAATTTTTGGATATTGGCACTCGATCAATATCCATATTGGGAATGGGATGTACCAAAGTTATCAATCTATATTTTGTATTTTGGGTATTCAATACTTGTAGAGATAAAAGGACTCTGTAATCGCCTGTGAATTGCAGTGTGGTTTTGGGAGCAATCCCACCATAACCATCCTATTTCTAATTTTAAACCATTAGGGAGTTTTTGTCCGTCACACTCGGAGGGTTTGGTTTGGGATCTGTGCACGGGGGGGGCTCCCAGGAAATTCCAGCCTGGCTCTGGGAGGGTTTTTGTGCAGAGCAAAGCCCCCGAGCTGTCCCCAGGCTGTCCTGAGTTGTCCCTGGGCCGTCCCTGAGCTGTCCCCGAGCTGTCCTGAGCTGTCCTGAGCTGTCCCTGGGCTGTCCCTGAGCTGTCCTGAGCTGTCCTTGGGCTGTCCCGTGTCCCTGAACTGTCCCTGAGCTGTCCCCGAGCTGTCCCTGAGCTGTCCCTGGGCTGTCCCATGTCCCTGGGCTGTCCCTGAGCTGTCCTGAGCTGTCCCTGGGCCGTCCCTGAGCTGTCCTTGGGCTGTCCCGTGTCTCTGAGCTGTCCCTGAGCTGTCCCTGGGCTGTCCCTGGGCTGTCCCTGAGCTGTCCTGAGCTGTCCCCGAGCTGTCCCTGAGCTGTCCTGAGCTGTCCCTGAGCTGTCCCTGGGCTGTCCCGTGTCCCTGAGCTGTCCCTGAGCTGTCCCTGAGCTGTCCCTGAGCTGTCCCCGAGCTGTCCCTGAGCTGTCCTGAGCTGTCCCTGAGCTGTCCTTGGGCTGTCCCGTGTCTCTGAGCTGTCCCTGGGCTGTCCCTGAGCTGTCCCTGAGCTGTCCCTGGGCTGTCCCGTGTCTCTGAGCTGTCCCTGGGCTGTCCCTGAGCTGTCCTGAGCTGTCCCCGAGCTGTCCCCAAGCTGTCCCCGGGCTGTCCCATGTCCCTGAGCTGTCCCCGAGCTGTCCCCTGTTCCTGCAGGTGCCCGTCGCTGCGTCGCAGGGCTCTGAAGATGTCCAACAGCAACACGGCACAGGAGTCCCTGGAAATTATGAAGGAATCGGAAAAGAAGGTGGTGGAGGAATCTGTGAACAAAACCAAATTCGTGTCCAGGTCACCCAGCAAGGAGGAGGTGGAGAAGGATGGGGGCGAGGAGGTCGGCGTGCGCCAGGAGTCTCAGGTGAGCGTGGGCGGGGGAGCTGGGCCTCACCTGGGCCTCACCTGGGCCTCACCTGGGCCTCACCTGGGCCTCACCTGCAGCCTCACCTGTCCCTCACCTGTCCCTCACCTGGGCCTCACCTGGCCCTCACCTGCAGCCTCACCTGGGCCTCACCTGTCCCTCACCTGTCCCTCACCTGTCCCTCACCTGGGCCTCACCTGGCCCTTACCTGCAGCCTCACCTGGGCCTCACCTGTCCCTCACCTGGGCCTCACCTGGCCCTTACCTGCAGCCTCACCTGGGCCTCACCTGCAGCCTCACCTGTCCCTCACCTGTCCCTCACCTGAGCCTCACCTGAGCCTCACCTGCAGCCTCACCTGTCCCTCACCTGTCCCTCGCCTGTCCCTCACCTGTCCCTCACCTGGGCCTCACCTGTCCCTCACCTGTCCCTCACCTGTCCCTCACCTGTCCCTCGCCTGTCCCTCACCTGTCCCTCACCTGGGCCTCACCTGCAGCTTCCCATCCCTTCCCAAAGCATCCAGAGCCCCTCAGTGACCCCAGGCTGGGCAGGCTGATCCCTTCCTCCTCACTCAGGCTCTCCTGGCCAGAGGGGCTGAAATATTTCAATTTCAGTATTATATTTCAATTTCAATATATTATTTCAATTTCAATATAATATTTCAACATAATATTTCAATTTCAGTATTATATTTCAATTTCAATATAATATTTCAATATATTATTTCAATTTCAATATAATATTTCAATATAATGTTTCTATTTCAAGATTATATTGTAATATTATATTTCAATACAATATTTCAATTTCAGTATTATATTTCAATTTCAATGTTATATTTCAATATAATATTTATATTTCAATATACTATTTCAAAACAATAATTCAATTATTCCACTGCCCTGCCAGGCAGGAATGTTTAAAATCTCAGATTATATCCGGGGAGGAATGTCTGAAATCTCAGATTGTATCTGGGTAGGAATGTCTGAAATCTCAGATTGTATCCATGGAGGAATGTTTGAAATCTCAGATTGTATCCGGGTAGGAATGTTTGAAATCTCAGATTATATCCGGGGAGGAATGTTTGAAATCTCAGATTGTATCTGGGTAGGAATGTCTGAAATCTCAGATTGTATCCATGGAGGAATGTTTGAAATCCCAGATTATATCCAGGCAGGAATGTCTGAAATCTCAGATTATATCTGGGCAGGAATGTCTGAAATCCCAGATTATATCCAGGCAGGAATGTCTGAAATCTCAGATTATATCCGGGGAGGAATGTTTGAAATCCCAGATTATATCCAGGCAGGAATGTCTGAAATCTCGGATTATATCTGGGCAGGAATGTTTGAAATCTCAGATTCTATCCAGGCAGGAATGTTTGGAATCCCAGATTGTATCCAGACAGGAATGTTTGAAATCCCAGATTATATCCAGGCAGGAATGTTTGAAATCTCAGATTGTATCCAGGCAGGAATGTTTGAAATCCCAGATTATATCCAGGTAGGAATGTTTGAAATCTCAGATTGTATCCAGGCAGGAATGTTTGAAATCTCAGATTGTATCCAGGCAGGAATGTTTGAAATCCCAGATTATATCCAGGTAGGAATGTTTGAAATCCCAGATTATATCCAGGCAGGAATGTTTGAAATCCCAGATTGTATCCAGGCAGGAATGTTTGGCTCCTCCCTCTGGGCTCACATCTCCCAATGGGATGATGGAATTTTATCAGCCATGCAGTGACACTCACCGGCCCATGAGCAGTAGATAATTACTAATTAATGGCCCAGTAACAGAAGATAATTAATAATTAATGGCTAATTAACAGGAGATATCTCCTGGAGGGAGGTTTTGTGGAAGAGATGAAGAAAACTGCAACTGCCCAAACTCTGACAAATAAAACACACTTTGTCCTGCAGGCCAGGACAGCTCCTCAAACACTTCTGAGCCAGCTCCAGCCCCAGCCCCATCTCTGTCCCGATCCCTTCTTGTGTCCCAGCAAGGGCAGGGAATTCCCAGGTTGAGTTTTTGCCTTTTCCTCTCTCCACAGAAGCGAACGTCGAGTCACGGCCACGCCAGGAAAAGAGCCAAGGTAGGAGCTCTGCTGCCACCCCAGTGTTCCTCTTACTGGGCAGGTTAATTGGGAATTTTGTGCTTCGATTAATAAAAGTAATAAAATAACTGATTATTCAGGGATTCCAAGTCGTTCTATATCTGTATATTGAGGGGAATATTCCTTTATTAAAAGAACTGATTATTCAGGGATTCTAAATCATTCTATATCTGTATCTTGAGGGGAATATCCCTTTATTAAAATAACTGATTATTCAGGGATTCTAAATCATTCTATATCTGTATCTTGAGGGGAATATCCCTTTATTAAAATAACTGATTATTCAGGGATTCCAAGTCATTCTATATCTGCATATTGAGAGGAATATTCCTCTTATTGGGCAGATTAATTGGGAATTTCATGCTTCAGATAATAAAAGTAAATGATTATTCAGGGATTCCAGGTCATTGTATATCTGTATATTGAGGGGAATATTCCTCTTATTAAAATAACTGATTATTCAGGGATTCCAAAAAATTTTATATTTGTATATTGAGGGGAATATTCCACTTATTGCGCAGATTAATTGGGAATTTTGTGCTTCAATTAATAAAAGTAATAAAATAACTGGTTATTCAGGGATTCCAAGTCTTTGTGTATCAGTATATTGAGGGGAATATCCCTTTATTAAAATAACTGATTATTCAGGGATTCCAAATAATTTTATATTTGTATATTGGGGGGAATATTCCACTTATTGCGCAGATTAATTGGGAATTTTCGGCGTCAATTAATAAAAGAAATAAAATAACTGATTGTTCAGGGATTCCAAGTCATTGCGTATCAGTATATTGAGGGGAATATTCCTCTTATTAAAATAACTGATTATTCAGGGATTCCAGGTCATTCTATATCTGTATATTGAGGGGAATATTCCTCTTATTAAAATAACTGATTATTCAGGGATTCCAAAAAATTTTATATTTGTATATTGAGGGGAATATTCCACTTATTGCGCAGATTAATTGGGAATTTTGTGCTTCAGTTAATAAAAGGAATAAAATAACTGATTGTTCAGGGATTCTAAATCATACTATATATTTATATATTGAGGGGAATATTGGGCAGGTTAATTGGGAATTTTATGCTTTAAAGGCTGAAGGAATAAAATAACTGATTTATTCAGGGATTCTAAACAATTTTATATCTGTGTATTGAGGGGAATATTCCTCTTATTGGGGAGTTTAATTGGGAATTTTATGCTTTAATAAATAAAAGGAATAAGATAACTGATTATTCATGGATTGCAAATAATTTGATATCTGAATATTGAGGGGAATATTCCTCTTATTGGGCACTTAATTGGGAATTTTATGCTTCAATAAATAAAAGGAATTAAAAAAATGGGATCCCAAGTCATTCTATATCTGCATATTGAGAGGAATATTTCTCTTATTGGGCAGATTAATTGGGAATTTCATGCTTCAGATAATAAAAGTAAATGATTATTCAGGGATTCCAGGTCATTCTATATCTGTATATTGAGGGGAATATCCCTTTATTAAAATAACTGATTATTCAGGGATTCCAAGTCATTCTATATCTGCATATTGAGAGGAATATTCCACTTATTGCGCAGATTAATTGGGAATTTTGTGCTTCAATTAATAAAAGGAATAAAATAACTGATTGTTCAGGGATTCTAAATCATTTTATATCTGTATATTGAGGGGAATATCCCTTTATTAAAATAACTGATTATTCAGGGATTCCCAATAATTTTATATCTGTGTATTGAGGGGAATATTCCTCTTATTGGGGAGTTTAAGTGGGAATTTTATGCTTTAATAAATAAAAGGAATAAGATAACTGATTATTCATGGATTGCAAATAATTTTATATCTGAATATTGAGGGGAATATTCCTCTTATTGGGCAGATTAATTGGGAATTTTATGCTTCAATAAATAAAAGGAATAAAAAAACTGGGATCCCAAGTCATTCTATATCTGCATATTGAGAGGAATATTCCTCTTATTGGGCAGATTAATTGGGAATTTCATGCTTCAGATAATAAAAGTAAATGATTATTCAGGGATTCCAGGTCATTGTATATCTGTATATTGAGGGGAATATTCCTCTTATTAAAATAACTGATTATTCAGGGATTCCAAAAAATTTTATATTTGTATATTGAGGGGAATATTCCACTTATTGTGCAGATTAATTGGGAATTTTGTGCTTCAATTAATAAAAGGAATAAAATAACTGATTGTTCAGGGATTCTAAATCATTTTATATCTGTATATTGAGGGGAATATCCCTTTATTAAAATAACTGATTATTCAGGGATTCCAAGTCATTCTATATCTGTATATTGAGGGGAATATTCCTCTTATTAAAATAACGGATTATTCAGGGATTCCCAATAATTTTATATCTGTGTATTGAGGGGAATATTCCTCTTATTGGGGAGTTTAATTGGGAATTTTATGCTTTAATAAATAAAAGGAATAAGATAACTGATTATTCATGGATTGCAAATAATTTTATATCTGAATATTGAGGGGAATATTCCTCTTATTGGGCACTTAATTGGGAATTTTATGCTTCAATAAATAAAAGGAATTAAAAAAATGGGATCCCAAGTCATTCTATATCTGCATATTGAGAGGAATATTTCTCTTATTGGGCAGATTAATTGGGAATTTCATGCTTCAGATAATAAAAGTAAATGATTATTCAGGGATTCCAAGTCATTCTATATCTGTATATTGAGGGGAATATCCCTTTATTACAATAACTGATTATTCAGGGATTCCAAAAAATTTTATATTTGTATATTGAGGGGAATATTCCACTTATTGCGCAGATTAATTGGGAATTTTATGCTTCAGTAAATAAAAGGAATAAAATAGCTGATTATTCAGGGATTCTAAATCATTCTGTGTCTGTATATTGAGGGGAATATTGGGCAGGTTAATTGGGAATTTTATGCTTTAAAGGCTGAAGGAATAAAATAACTGATTATTCAGGGATTCTAAATAATTTTATATATTCTAAATAATTTTAGAATATATATATTCTAAATAATAATAATATATATTCTAAATAATTCTAAATAATTTTATAATTTTATATCTGTATATTAAGGGGAAACATTCCTCTTATTGGGCAGATTAATTGGGATTTGATTGGGATTTAATTGGGAATGGCTGCACAGGTGCCTTGGGAATGCAGCTGCATCAGTTCAAGTATGAGTTTTACCTGAGGTGTTTTAACCATTCCCCTTTTTTTAAATTTATTTCTTTTTACCTTTTTCAGTCTAACTCGAAGCTGAAACTGGTCAGGAGCTTGGCTGTGTGTGAGGAATCCTCAGGCCCCTTCGTGGATGGGCTGCTGGAGTCTCAGGTACGCCTAAAATCAGACAAATCTGGGAATTTGGAAGCCCAAAAAATCAGAAATTATCCAGCTCTTGCTCTTGTGTGCCCTGAGGAGCCAAAAAATTCCTCCCAAGAGCTTTTTGAGACCTTCCTGGGCTGCTTTTCTGCTCAGGAAATGTCTGAAACTCCTTTTTTTTTTCCCACTTCAGGACATCATCCAGCTGCACGTGAGCTGCCCCTCTGACAAGGAAGAGGAAAAATCCACAAAAGATGGGGTGGAAAAAGAAGAAAAAGAGAAAAATAAAGAGAAAACACCAAGGAGGATGCTCTCTCGAGGTCAGGTGCTGCTCTTGGAACCTTCTGGAAGTTGGGCGGGTTTGGGTTTTTGGTGATTTTGGGAGAAAAAAATTTAAAAGTTTTTTTTTTTTTTTTTTTTTTTTTTAAAGCAAAGGAAATTTAAGTGGGCTTTTTAAAATGGGTGTGGAGAAAATATTTTTTTGGAGGGGGAAAAGTGGGAAAAAATTGTTTATTTAATAGGTAAAGTGTTTGTTAGTGTAAAAAATGAGGCTCTGCAGAGGGCTCCGGGGTTTGCCTGGATTCTTCTCTTCTCCAGGTTCACCCACACTCTTCCCTTTTTTCTTTTCCCCTTTTTCCTTTTCCCCTTTTTTTCTTTCCCCCCTTTTTTCCTTTTCCCTTTTTTCCTTTTCCCTCTTTTTTTCTTTCCCCTTTTTCCTTTTTCCCCTTTTTTCCCCTTCCCCTTTTTTCCTTTTTCCCCTTTTTTCCCCTTCCCCTTTTTTTCCTTTTCCCCCTTTTTTCCTTCCTTCCCCCTTTTTTTGCTTTTCCCCCTTTTTTCCTTTTCCCCTTTTTTCCTTTCCCTGTTTTTTTCCTTTTCCCTTTTTTTCCTTTTCCTCCCTTTTTTCTTTCCCCTTTTTTTCCTTTTCCCTCTTTTTTTCTTTCCCCTTTTTCCTTTTTTCCCTTTTTTCCCCTTCCCCTTTTTTCCCCTTCCCCTTTTTTTCCTTCCTTCCCCCTTTTTTTTGCCTTTCCCCCTTTTTTCCTTCCCCCCTTTTTTTCCTTTTCCCTTTTTTTCCTTTTCCCCCTTTTTTTCCTTTCCCTCCCTTTTTTCCTTTTCCTCCTTTTTCCCCTTTCCCCCTTTTTTCCTTCCCCCCTTTTTCCCTTTTCCCCCTTTTTTTCTTTTCTCTCCCTTTTTTTCTTTTCTCCCCCTTTTTTCCCATTTTTCCCTTCCCCTCTTTTTTCCCTTTCCCCCCTTTTTTCCTTTTCCTCTTTTTTCCTTTTCCCCCATTTTTTCCTTCCCCCCTTTCTTCCTTTTCCCCCCTTTTTTTCCTTCCCTCTGTGCTCTCCCAATAAAATAAATTTATTAATTTTTTTTTCCTGCCATTGTTATATTTTTTTTTTTCAGATTCCAGCCAGGAATATACAGACTCCACTGGAATAGATTTGCATGAATTTTTAGTAAATACACTGAAAAAAAACCCAAGGTAGGTCATGGTCAATAAAACAACTCCCTGTAATTTTATATCCTGTTTAATTCCAAATGTGGAATTGTGTGTGATGTGGAGAGGGAAGGACAAATAATTTGTTTGAATGCAAAGAAATCATTTTAATTGCTTTAAAACCTTTTCTATAAATGGTTTTCAAGTGCCAGCCTGTGAAGGGAATAATCAGTGGGATTGAGGAAAGGGAATGGCAAAGTTGGAGCTTCCAGCAGAGATTCAGGCTTTCCAAAGCCAAGAATTACTAGCAAAACAACCTTAAACTGGAAAAAATCTGGTGTTTAATTTAATATATTTGACAAACAAGAAGTTTTTTAGCTCATTTCTGTGTAAAATCAGCTCTCACTTCCTCCTGTGAATTTTTCTTCTACAGGACAGGGCTGGCAGCAGGGGAGGCAGTTCCCTGTCCCTAAAGTGACTTTTTAATCTTTATTTTTGTCCTGGCAGGGACAGAATGATGCTGCTCAAGTTGGAACAGGAGATCCTGGAGTTCATCAGCGATAACAAGTGAGTGACCCTCGGGGTTGTGCCCAGCAGAGGAAGTTTGGAATTGATATTGAGGAATTTGGGAATTTGAAAATGAGCAATGTGGGCTGCCAGGGGAGCAGGGTGGGGATGTTCTGCTGTGCATTCCCAACAGAGATCTGGGAATTTGGGAATTTGAAAATTAGCAATGTGGGCTGCCAGGGGAGCAGGGTGGGGATGTTCTCCTGTGCATTCCCAACAGAGATTTGGGAATTTGGGAATTTGAAAATGAGCAATGTGGGCTGCCAGGGGAGCAGGGGGGGGATGTTCTGCTGTGCATTCCCAAGGGAGATTTGGGAATTTGAAAATGAGCAATTTGGGCTGCCAGGGGAGCAGGGTGGGGATGTTCTCCTGTGCATTCCCAAGGGAGATTTGGGAATTTGGGAATTTGAAAATTAGCAATTTGGGCTGCCAGGGGAGCAGGGGTGGGATGTTCTGCTGTGCACCCTGACGTGGCAGGGCTGGAACTGACTGTCCCCTGTGCCTGTCCTTGTGCCCAGCAGAGGAAGTTTGGAATTGACATTGAGGAATTTGGGAATTTGAAAATGAGCAATTTGGGCTGCCAGGGGAGCAGGGTGGGGATGTTCTCCTGTGCATTCCCAACGGAGATCTGGGAATTTGGGAATTTGAAAATTAGCAATGTGGGCTGCCAGGGGAGCAGGGTGGGGATGTTCTCCTGTGCACCCTGACGTGGCAGGGCTGGAACTGACTGTCCCCTGTCCCTGTCCCTGTCCTTGTGCCAAGCAAAGGAAATTTGGAGTGGAGATTGAGGAATTTGGGAATTTGAAAATTGGCAATTTGGGCTGCCAGGGGAGCAGGGGTGGGATGTTCTGCTGTGCATTCCCAAGGGAGATTTGGGAATTTGAAAATGAGCAATGTGGGCTGCCAGGGGAGCAGGGTGGGGATGTTCTCCTGTGCACCCTGACATGGCAGGGCTGGAACTGACTGTCCCCTGTGCCTGTCCTTGTGCCCAGCAGAGGAAGTTTGGAATTGACATTGAGGAATTTGGGAATTTGAAAATGAGCAATGTGGGCTGCCAGGGGAGCAGGGTGGGGATGTTCTCCTGTGCATTCCCAAGGGAGATTTGGGAATTTGGGAATTTGAAAATGAGCAATTTGGGCTGCCAGGGGAGCAGGGTGGGGATGTTCTCCTGTGCACCCTGACGTGGCAGGGGTGGAACTGACTGTCCCCTGTCCCTGTCCCTGTCCTTGTGCCCAGCAAAGGAAGTTTGGAGTGGAGATTGAGGAATTTGGGAATTTGAAAATTAGCAATTTGGGCTGCCAGGGGAGCAGGGTGGGGATGTTCTCCTGTGCATTCCCAAGGGAGATTTGGGAATTTGGGAATTTGAAAATTAGCAATTTGGGCTGCCAGGGGAGCAGGGTGGGGATGTTCTCCTGTGCATTCCCAAGGGAGATTTGGGAATTTGGGAATTTGGGAATTTGAAAATTAGCAATTTGGGCTGCCAGGGGAGCAGGGGTGGGATGTTCTGCTGTGCACCCTGACGTGGCAGGGCTGGAACTGACTGTCCCCTGTGCCTGTGCCTGTCCCCAGCAATCAGTTCAAGAAGTTCCCCCAGATGACCTCGTACCACCGCATGCTGCTGCACCGCGTGGCCGCGTACTTCGGGATGGATCACAACGTGGACCAGACTGGGAAGGCCGTGATCATCAACAAGACCAGCAACACACGCATGTAAGGCCCTTCCCCTTCTTTTTCCCCTTCATCTTTCCCCTTCATCTTTCCCCTTCCCCCTTCCCCCTCTTCTTCCCCTTCTTCTTCCCATTTCCCATTCATTTTTTAATTTCCCTTTCTCCCTTTCTCCCTTTCTTTCTCCTGTTTTCCCCTTTCCCTTCCCCTTTCCCCTTCCCCTTCTCTTCCCCTTTTCCATTCCCTTTTCCTTCCCCTTTTCCCCTTCCCCTTTCCCCTTCTTTTCCCCTTTCTTCTTCCCATTCCCCTTTCCCTTTATTCCCTTTCCCCCTTTCCTTTCCCTTTTCCCCTTCCCCCTTCTCTTCCCCTTCTTCTTCCTTTTTCCCTTTCCTTCCTCTTTTCCCTTTCCCTTCTTCCCCTTCCCCTTTCCTTTTCTCCTTTTCCTTTCCCATTTTCCTTCCCCTTTCCTTTTTTCCCTTTCCCCTTTTCCCTTCCCTTTTCCCTTTCTCTTTTCCTTCCCCTTTCCCCTTCTCATCCCCTTCTTTTCCCCCTTCTTCTTCCCATTCCCCTTTTCCTTTCCCTTTTTTCCCTTCCCCTTTCCCCTTCTCTCCCCCTTCTTCTTCCATTTTCCCTTCCCTTTCCCTTCTTCCCCTTTTCCCTTTCTCCTTTTCCTTCCCCTTTCCCCTTTTCCCTTTCCTTTTTTCCCTTTCCCTTTTTCCTTCCCCCTTTGCCTTTTCTCCTTCCCCTTTCCCCTTCTCTTCCCCTTCTTCTTCCTTCTTCCCTTCCCTTTCCCTTCCCCTTTTCCTTTCCCCTTTTCCCTTTTTCCTTTCCCTTTTCCCCTTCTGCTTCCTTTTTCCCTTTCCCTTTTCCCTTTCCATTCTTCCCCTTCCCCCTTTCCTTTCTCTTTTTCCCTTCTATTCCCCTTCTTCTTCCCCTTCCTCGTTATCCTTTTCCTTTCCCTTCGCCTTTCCCTTCTCTTTCTACCTCCTCTTTCCATTTTTCCCTTTCCCTTCTTCTTCTTCTTCTTCCTCTTCCCCTTTCCCCTTCTCTTCCCCTTCTTCTTCCTTTTTCCCTTCTTCCCCTTCCCCTTTTCCCTTTGTCCTGTCCCTTTTCCCTTCTCTTCCCCTTCTTCTTCTCTTTCTTCTTCCCCTTTTCCCTTCCCCTTTTTCCTCTCCCTTCCCCACAGCCCAGCAATGCTCTGTAGCAGGATGATTCCCACACCACAATTCCGTTATTTTTTGCCTCATGAGAGGTGAAGATCCCTCTCTACAAGAACCAAAATCCTGGTAATGAAGGCAATAGGGAAGAAAAATCTTTTCCTTCTATCTCTCCCTGCCTCTCCACAACTCCTGGATTAGGAACAGGAGCTGAAATTCCACCCCAAAAATCATCCTGGGGCTGTTTTCCCCCTCCTGACAAGGGTTGGTTTCCTTGCAGCCCTGAGCAGAGATTCTCTGAGCACATCAAGGATGAGAAGAACGCAGAATTCCCTCAGAGGTTCATCCTGAAAAGGGACGACACCAGCATGGATCGGGATGACAACCAGGTGAGGAGGGCAGGGGGGCACAAAACACAAAACAGCAAAAACTCCCAAATTCCTCCTGGGTTTCATTTCATAGAGGCCCCAAATCAGCAACATCTGAATTTTGTGAACCATTTTTCCAAATATTATAAAAATGGATGAAGAATTGCTATGGCTGTGCTTCCCCATTCGCCAAAATCAGGCCAGGTTTTAAAGTGGAGCCTTTTTCCAAGGTTTCTTTGGGAATATTCCTGGTGCTCTCCGCTCTTGGAGCAGGCCAGGCCCTCCCCCAGGGCTCTCAGGGTGTTGTAGCTCCCACCTTGATAAAATCATGGAATAATTGGGGTTGGAATAGACCTTAAAGCTCATCCAGGTCTTGGTTTCCCTGAGAGTTCCCCCTGAAACCAGGGGGATATTCCTGACTGAAACCAGGGGGATATTCCTGATTTTCCAGGGGGATATTCCTGATTTTCCCTCTGAATATTCCTGATTTTCCCCATGAAACCAGGGTGATATTCCTGACTGAAACCAGGGTGATATTCCTGATATTTTCCCCATGAAACCAGGGTGATATTCCTGATTTTCCAGGGTGATATTCCTGATTTTCCCCCTCAAACCAGGTTGATATTCCTGATTTTCCAGGGTGATATTTCTGATATTTTCCCCATGGAACCAGGGTGATATTCCTGATTTTCCAGGGTGATATTTCTGATATTTTCCCCGTGAAACCAGGGTGATATTCCTGATTTTCCAGGGTGATATTCCTGATATTTTCCCCATGGAACCAGGGTGATATTCCTGATATTTTCCCTGTGACACCAGGGGGATATTCCTGATTTTCCCTCTGAATATTCCTGATTTTCTGAAACCAGGGTGATATTCCTGATTTTCCAGGGTGATATTCCTGATATTTTCCCCGTGAAACCAGGGTGATATTCCTGATTTTCCCCCTCAAACCCGGTTGATATTCCTGATTTTCCCTCTGAATATTCCTGATTTTCCCCATGAAACCAGGATGATATTCCTGACTGAAACCAGGGGGATATTCCTGATATTTTCCCTGTGAAACCAGGGGGATATTCCTGATTTTCCAGGGTGATATTCCTGATATTTTCCCTGTGACACCAGGGTGATATTCCTGATTTTCCCTCTGAATATTCCTGATTTTCCCCATGAAACCAGGGTGATATTCCTGATATTTTCCCCATGGAACCAGGTTGATATTCCTGATTTTCCAGGGTGATATTCCTGATATTTTCCCCATGGAACCAGGGTGATATTCCTGATTTTCCCCCTCAAACCAGGTTGATATTCCTGATTTTCCAGGG
>CM069694.1:2111785-2124285 GCA_036010785.1 Ammospiza maritima maritima
ACCCTCTGGGATTCATTAATTTATTTTTTTCAGGGTTTTTTTTTAAGTCTCTTTTTTCTTTCCTCCCCATCTGCACGTTCCTGCTCCCAGTCTGGCCAGAATGGATTCCTCACAGACAGCAGGTGAGCGCTGCCCTGGCATGGCTTCAATGCCCTGGCATGGGTTAAAATGCCCCTTTCATGATTTCAAATGCCCCTTTCATGATTTAAAATGCCCCTTCATGATTTAAAATGCCCTTTCATGATTTAAAATGCCCTTTCATGATTTAAAATGCCCTTTCATGATTTAAAATGCCCCTTTCATGATTTAAAATGCCCTTCATGATTTAAAATGCCCCTTTTATTTTTTAAAATGCCCTTTCATGATTTAAAATGCCCTGGCATAATTTAAAATACCCTTTCATGATTTAAAATGCCCTTTCATGATTTAAAATGCCCCTTCATGATTTAAAATGCCCTTTCATGATTTAAAATGCCCCTTCATGATTTAAAATGCCCCTTCATGATTTAAAATGCCCTTTCATGATTTAAAATGCCCCTTCATGATTTAAAATGCCCTTTTTGTGATTTAAAATGCCCTTTCATGATTTAAAATGCCGTTTCATTTTTTAAAATGCCCTTTCATTTTTTAAAATGCCCTTTCATGATTTAAAATGCCCCTTTCATTTTTTAAAATGCCCTTTCATTTTTTAAAATGCCCTTTCATGATTTAAAATGCCCTTTCATTTTTTAAAATGCCCTTTCATTTTTTAAAATGCCCTTTCATGATTTAAAATGCCCCTTTCATTTTTTAAAATGCCCTTTCATTTTTTAAAATGCCCTTTTCATGATTTAAAATGCCCCTTTCATTTTTTAAAATGCCCTTTCATTTTTTAAAATGCCCCTTCATGATTTAAAATGCCCCTTCATGATTTAAAATGCCCTTTCATGATTTAAAATGTTGCTTTTCCCTCACCACACTCCCCACAGAATGCTTTTCTTGTAGCTCCCACAGACAGAGGCAGATTTGCAGGGATTTCCCTGGGATTTGTTTGTGCCATGGTGAATCCCCCAGTGGAGTTTTCTTTCGATTTTTATTCCCTTTTTTTGGCTGATTAAAATGAAAAAGGAAGGCGGGAATGGCAGGGAGGAATTCCAGCAGTTTTCAATCCTCTTTTTCCCCAAAAAGACAGGAAATCGCCATCCCTGCCTTTCTGCCTTTCTGCTGGGGTTTGGCAGGATCACAGAATCGATCACAAAATCACAGAATTACAGAATCAATCACAGAATTACAGAATTACAGAATCACAGAATCAATCACAGAATCAATCACAGAATCAATCACAGAATTACAGAATCAATCACAGAATTACAGAGTCAATCACAGAATTACAGAGTCAATCACAGAATTACAGAATCAATCACAGAATTACAGAATCACAGAATCAATCACAGAATCACAGAATCAATCACAGAATTACAGAATCAATCACAGAATTAGAGAATCAATCAGAGAATTACAGAATCACAGAATCAATCACAGAATTAGAGAATCAATCAGAGAATTACAGAATCACAGAATCAATCACAGAATTACAGAATCAATCAGAGAATTACAGAATCAATCACAGAATTACAGAATCACAGAATCAATCACAGGATCACAGAATCAATCACAGGATCACAGAATTAGAGATACACAGAGAATCCCAGAATTAGAGAATCCCAGAATTAGAGAATCACAGAATCACAGAATCAATCACAGAATCACAGAATCAATCACAGAATCACAGAATCAATTACAAAATCACAGAATCAATTACAAAATCACAGAATCAATTACAAAATCACAGAATCACAAAATCAATCACAGAATCACAGAATCACAGAATTACAGAATCACAAGATCACAGGATCAATCACAGGATCAATCACAGAATTACAGATTTACAGAATAAGTCACAGGATCACAGAATCAATCACAGAATCAATCACAGAATGACAGAATTACAGAATCAATCACAGAATCAATAACAGAATCACAGAATCAATCACAGAATCAATAACAGAATTACAGAATCAATCACAGAATTACAGAATTACAGAATCGATCACAGAATTAGAGAATCACAGAGAATCCCAGAATTAGAGAATCACAGAATCACAGAATCAATCACAGAATCAATTACAAAATCACAGAATCACAAAATCAATCACAGAATCACATAATCACGGAATTACAGAATCACAAGATCCCAGGATCAATCACAGGATCAATCACAGGATCAATCACAGAATTGCAGAATCACGGAATCACAGAATTACAGATTCACAGAATAAGTCACAGGATCACAGAATCAATCACAGAATCAATCACAGAATCAATCACAGAATTACAGAATTACAGAATCACAGAGAATCCCAGAATTAGAGAATCACAGAATCACACAATCAATTACAAAATCACAGAATCACAAAATCAATCACAGAATTACAGAATCACAAGATCACAGGATCAATCACAGGATCAATCACCAGATCACAGGATCAATCACAGAATCACAGAATCAATCACATAATTGCAGAATCACGGAATCACAGAATTACAGATTCACAGAATAATTCACAGGATCACAGAATCAATCACAGAATCAATCCCAGAATCAATCACAGAATGACAGAATTACAGAATCAATCACAGAATCAATAACAGAATCACAGAGTCAATCACAGAATTACAGAATTAGAGAATCACAGAGAATCCCAGAATTAGAGAATCCCAGAATCACAGAATCAATCACAGAATCACAGAATCAATTACAAAATCACAGAATCACAAAATCAATCACAGAATCACATAATCACAGAATTACAGAATCACAAGATCACAGGATCAATCACAGGATCAATCACAGAATCACAGAATCAACAACTCACACCTATAACCCACCCAACCAAACCTGAACTTAAACCTAAACATTTCCAACAATGAAAAAATGAATAAAAACCTAAATAAAAACCCCAAAAAAACCACCAGTAACTCACACCTACAACCCACCAAACCAAACCGAAACCACAGCATTTCCAACATCAAAAAAATGAATAAAAACTAAATAAATAAACTAAATAAACCAAACTAAAACCCCCCCAAAAATCTAAATTTTTACATCACGTTTTTACATCAATATTGTCTAAATTTTGACACTCCCTGGAGCCCAATTTGACTCCCAAATAAACACCCAAAAAACCACCAACAACTCACACCTATAACCCACCAAACGAAACCGAAACTGCATTTCCAACACCAAAAAATAAATAATAAAAATCTAAATAAACTAAACTACAACCTAAAAAATTTTTTCTAAATTTTTACCCCACACTGAGTGGCAGCAGCAGCAGCTCTAGCGCCTATAACCCACCAAACCAAACCGAAACCACAGCATTTCCGACACCATAAAAAATCTTAATAAAACCTAAATAAACCAAACTACAACCCCCCCAAAAAATTTTTTTTTTCTAAATTTTTACACCACATTTTTATACCAATATTGTGTGAATTTTTCCACTCCCTGGAGCCCAGTTTGGCTCCCAAATAAACACCCAAAAAACCACCAACAACTCGCACCTATAACCCACCCAACCAAACCTAAACCACAACATTTCCAACACCCAAAAAATGAATAAAAACTAAATAAATAAACTAAATAAACCAAACTAAAAACCCCCCAAAAAATCTAAATTTTTACACCAATCTTGTCTAAATTTTGACACTCCCTGGAGCCCAGTTTGGCTCCCAAATAAACACCCAAAAAACACATAAAACCCACCAAACCAAACCGAAACCGCAGCATTTCCAACACCAAAAACACTTAATAAAAACCTAAATAAATGAAACATTTTTACACCACACATCCCTGTCCTGGAGCCCACTTTGACTCCCAACTAAACACCACCAACAACTCGCACCTATAACCCACCCAACCAAACTGAAACCACAGCATTTCCGACACCATAAAAAATCTTAATAAAACCGAAATAAACCAAACTACAACCCCCCCCAAAAAATTTTTTTTTCTAAATTTTTACACCACATTTTTATACCAATATTGTGTGAATTTTTCCACTCCCTGGAGCCCAGTTTGGCTCCCAAATAAACACCCAAAAATCACCTATAACCCACCAAACCAAACCGACACCGCAGCATTTCCAACACTAAAAAATAAATAATAAAAGCCTAAATAAACTAAACTACAACCCAAAATATTTTTCTAAATTTTTACCCCACACTGGGTGGCAGCAGCAGCAGCTGTAGCACCTATAACCCACCCAACCAAACCGAACCAAACCGAAACCACAGCATTTCCAACACCAAAAACACTCATAAAAAACTAAATAAACTGAACATTTTTACACCACACTGTCCCTGCCCTGGAGCCCAATTTGATTCCCAACTAAACACCCAAAAAACCACCAACAACTCACACCTATAACCCACCCAACCAAACCGAAACCACAGCATTTCCAACACCACAAAAACCAAATAAAAAACCGAAATAAACCAAACTACAACCCCCCCAAATTTTTTTTTTTCCCTAAATTTTTAGACCACATTTTTACACCAATATTGTGTAAATTTTTCCACTCCCTGGAGCAGAGTTTGACCCTTTGTTCTCTGCAGGGGCGCCCGGGAGGGGCTGGGCAGGAGCCCCGGCAGCCGCCAGAGCAGCACCGAGAGCGAGATCAAATCCCTGGAGCCCAGTTTGGCTCCCAAATAAACACCCAAAAAACACATAAAACCCACCAAACCAAACCGACACCGCAGCATTTCCAACACTAAAAAATAAATAATAAAAGCCTAAATAAACTAAACTACAACCCAAAATATTTTTCTAAATTTTTACCCCACACTGGGTGGCAGCAGCAGCAGCTCTAGCACCTATAACCCACCCAACCAAACCGAACCAAACCGAAACCACAGCATTTCCAACACCACAAAAACCGAATAAAAAACTAAATAAACTGAACATTTTTACACCACACTGTCCCTGCCCTGGAGCCCAATTTGATTCCCAACTAAACACCCAAAAAACCACCAACAACTCACACCTATAACCCACCCAACCAAACCGAAACCACAGCATTTCCAACACCACAAAAACCAAATAAAAAACCGAAATAAACCAAACTACAACCCCCCCAAATTTTTTTTTTTTCCTAAATTTTTAGACCACATTTTTACACCAATATTGTGTAAATTTTTCCACTCTCTGGAGCAGAGTTTGACCCTTTGTTCTCTGCAGGGGCGCCCGGGAGGGGCTGGGCAGGAGCCCCGGCAGCCGCCAGAGCAGCACCGAGAGCGAGATCAAATCCCTGGAGCCGCGGCCCTGGAGCAGCACGGACTCGGACGGCTCCATGCGCAGCCTGAGGCCACCTGTCACCAAGGCCAGCAGCTTCAGTGGCATCTCCATCCTCACCCGAGGGGACAGCGTGGGCAGCAGCAAGGGCAGCGCCGGCAGCCGGAGCTCGCGGGCAGGTACGGGCGGGAATCGGGGCAGAGGGGAGCTGGGGTGGGGAATGGGAAAGGGAACCTGGGGTGGGGATCTTCGTGGAGATCTTCGTGGAGATCTTCATCTGCCAGAGGGCACCTGGGGTGGGGAATGGAGATCTTGAACTGACCAAGGGCACCTGGGGTGGGGAATGGAGATCTTGACCTGAGAAAGGGTACCTATGGTGGGGAATGGAGATCTTCATCTGCCAGAGGGCACCTGGGGTGGGAAATGGAGATCTTGAACTGACCAAGGGCACCTGGGGTGGGGAATGGAGATGTTGGACTGGAAAAGGGCGCCTGAGGTGGAGATCTTCATGGGGATCTTCATGGAGAGCTTCGCCTGCCAGAGGGCACCTGGGGTGGGGAATGGAGATCTTGAACTGACCAAGGGCAGCTGGGGTGGGGAATGGAGATCTTCATCTGCCAGAGGGCACCTGGGCTGGGGAATGGGGATGTTGAACTGAAAAAGGGCACCTGGGGTGGAGATCTTCATGGAGATCTTCATCTGCCAGAGGGCACCTGGGGTGGAGATCTTCATGGAGATCTTCATCTGCCAGAGGGCACCTGGGGTGGGGAATGGAGATCTTGAACTGACCAAGGGCACCTGGGGTGGGGAATGGGGGTGTTGGACTGGAAAAGGGCGCCTGGGGTGGAGATCTTCATGGGGATCTTCATGGAGAGCTTCGCCTGCCAGAGGGCACCTGGGGTGGGGAATGGAGATCTTGAGCTGACCAAGGGGAGCTGGGGTGGGGAATGGGGATGTTGAACTGAAAAAGGGCACCTGGGGTGGGAAATGGAGATCTTCATCTGCCAGAGGGCACCTGGGGTGGGGAATGGAGATCTTGAACTGACCAAGGGCACCTGGGGTGGGGAATGGGGGTGTTGGACTGGGAAAGGGAACCTGGGGTGGGGATCTTCGTGGAGATCTTCGTGGAGATCTTCATCTGCCAGAGGGCACCTGGGCTGGGGAATTATTACCGCACCTGAGTCGGCTCAGCTGGTGAGAGAGAGACGGTGAATCTTGTTTCTTGAATCAGAAGGCTTGATTTATTAATATATAATACATTATTACTATACTAAATAGAATATATAGAGAGGTTTTGCAGAGCAGCTAGCTAAGCTAAGCATAGATAGAAAAGAGTCTACAACAAAGCTGTGGCCAAGGACTCAGTCCCCTGGCTTGCACTGGTGATTGGCCCTTAATTATAAACATAAAACATGAGCCAATCAAGGGGTTCCTGTTGCATTCCCCAGCAGCTGATAATAATTGTTTACCTTCTCTTCGGGGGCCTCTGGCCTCCCGAAGACGCAGAAATCTGAAAGAAAGGATTTCTGTGGAGAAATGTCTGCGACAGGGAATGGAGATCTTGAACTGACCAAGGGGACCTGGGGTGGGGAATGGAGATGTTGGACTGGAAAAGGGCGCCTGAGGTGGAGATCTTCATGGGGATCTTCATGGAGAGCTTCGCCTGCCAGAGGGCACCTGGGCTGGGGAATGGAGATGTTGAACTGAAAAAGGACACCTGGGGTGGGAAATGGAGATCTTCATCTGCCAGAGGGCACCTGGGGTGGGGAATGGAGATCTTGACCTGAGAAAGGGTTCCTAGGATGGGGAATGGAGATCTTCATCTGCCAGAGGGCACCTGGGGTGGGGAATGGAGATCTTGAACTGACCAAGGGCACATGGGGTGGGGAATGGAGATGTTGGACTGGAAAAGGGCGCCTGGGGTGGAGATCTTCATGGGGATCTTCATGGAGAGCTTCGCCTGCCAGAGGGCACCTGGGCTGGGGAATGGAGATCTTGAACTGACCAAGGGCACCTGGGGTGGGGAATGGAGATCTTCATCTGCCAGAGGGCACCTGGCGTGGGGAATGGAGATCTTGACCTGAGAAAGGGTTCCTAGGATGGGGAATGGAGATCTTCATCTGCCAGAGAGACTTGATTTTGGGTTGGGAAACGAGTTCTTTCTCTCCTAAAGGACACCTGGCGGACTGATTTTGGGCTGGGGAACATGGAGATCTTGACCTGAAAAAGGGCACCTGGGGTGGAGATCTTAATGGAGATCTTCATGGAGATCTTCATCTGTCAGAGAGCACCTAGGGGGGGAAAAGGGCTGCAAAAGGGCACCTGGGGTGGGGAATGGAGATCTTGACCTGCCAAAGGACACCTGACTGTCTCCATGGTCTCCAGTCTGTCACCAGGACTGACAGGTTTTGGGTTGGTGAAATGGAGCTCTTTACCTGCCAAAGGACACCTGGCAGACTGAATTTGGGTTGGGGGAGTGGAGCAGTCTACCTGCCAAAGGACACCTGATTGTCTCCATGGTCTCCAGTCTGTCACCAAGACTGACAGGTTTAGGGTTTTGGAACTGGAGCACTTTACCTGCCAAAGGACACCTGGGGTGGGAAATGGAGATCTTGACCTGAAAAAGGGCACCTGGGGTTGAGATCTTCATGGAGATCTTCATCTGCCAAAGGGCACCTGGAGGGGGGAATGGAGATCTTGAACTGCCAAAGGACACCTGACTGTCTCCATGGTCTCCAGTCTGTCACCAGCACTGACAGGTTTAGGGTTTCAGAACTGGAGCTCTTTACCTGCCAGAGGACACCTGGCAGACTGAATTTGGGTTGGGGAAGTGGAGCACTTTACCTGACAATGGGCCCCTGGGGTGGGGATGGAGATCTTGAACTGAAAAAGGGCACCTGGAGTGGGGATGGAGATCTTGGACTGACAAAGTGTACCTAGGATGGGGAATGGAGATCTTCATCTGAAAAGATGAGATCTTCATCTTCATCATTCCCACCTGGGGTGGGAAATGGAGATCTTCATCTGCCAAAAAGGGCACCTGGGGTGGGGAAACGGAGATCTTGAACTGAAAAAGGGCGGCTGGGAAGGGGAACGGAGATGTTCATCTGCCAGAGGGCACCTGGGGTGGGAAATTGAGATGTTGAACTGACAGAGGGCAAATGGGGTGGGGATGGAGATCTTGACCTGACAAAGTGTACCTAGGATGGGGGAATGGAGATCTTCATCTGAAAAGATGAGATCTTCATCTTCATCATTCCCACCTGGGGTGGGAAATTGAGATGTTGAACTGACAGAGGGCAAATGGGGTGGGGATGGAGATCTTGACCTGACAAAGTGTACCTAGGATGGGGGAATGGAGATCTTCATCTGAAAAGATGAGATCTTCATCTTCATCATTCCCACCTGGGGTGGGAAATTGAGATGTTGAACTGACAGAGGGCAAATGGGGTGGGGATGGAGATCTTGACCTGACAAAGTGTACCTAGGATGGGGGATGGAGATCTTGACCTGCCAAAGGACACCCGGGGTGGGGAATGGAGGTCTTGAACTGACAGAGGGCACCTGGGAGATTGATTTTGGGTTGGGGAACTGGAGCTCTTTTCCTGCCAAAGGGCACCTGGAGTTTGGGGAGGCACATCCAGGACACCTCTGTGTGCCTCTGGTTCTGTTCCGGGTTTGATGCTGGGTGCCCCTGAAACCTTTATATAATATGGTATTAGTGGAATATAATATAGTATTAGTCCAATATAATACAGGTTAATAAAGCAATTGTTCAGCATTCTGAATCAGAACAGAGTCAGATGCATCCTATCCATGCCCTCCCCTTTTCTGCTGGCTCGCAGCCCTCTGTGCCTCTGGTTCTGTTCCAGGTGTGGTGCTGGGTGCCCCTGAAGCCTTGATGTAATATCATATTTGTGTAATGTAGTGCATTTTAATAAAGCAATTGTTCAGCATTCTGAATCAAAGGAGTCAGATACATCCGATAGGTGCCCCTCTCTTTTCTGCTGGCTCCCAGCCCTCTGTGCTCTCTGTGTTCCAGGTTTGGTGCTGGGTGCCCCTGAAGCCATGATATGATATGATATGATATGATATGATATGATATGATATGATATGATATGATATGACAGAATAGAATGGAAGTGTAATACAATATAGTATTAGTATTGTTGAAGTGAGGGGGAGCCGACCATCCTTTAATGCATCGAACTCCGATTTATTGATTGATCAGTCACTTTAAATAACAGTGTTAATTAACTTCATGCATATTCCAAAATCCAGGTTTACGATAGGCTAACAGAGAAAACTCTAACCACTCCTTTTGTTTTACAATACCGACAATTGTTTACACAAACTAAACCAGTGTTCCCACTGTGATATGAAAAGTTCCCAAAACTTCCACATCTGTTCCCAGGGTGCCATCTTTTCCCAGAGAAGGTGTTACACTTGTTATGGGAAGACTGCCTGAGAACCTTATTGTTTATAGAGTGATGCCTGAGAGAGTCTAATTGTTTATAGAAATCAGGCTGGGAACTGCTTTTGGAACTGCTTCACAACTACCTGTTACTTTTCTCTCAACTGCATGGCTTCATGGCCTTTTTCTTTAAGCCATGCTTGAACTAAACTCCCGACATAGTATAATATAATATTAGTGGAATATTATACAGTTTAATAAAGCAATTGTTCAGCATTCTGAATTAATGGAGTCAGATACATCCGATAGGTGCCCCTCTCTTTTCTGCTGGCTCCCAGCCCTCTGTGCTCTCTGTGTTCCAGGTTTGGTGCTGGGTGCCCCTGAAGCCTGGATATGATATGATATGATATGATATGATATGATATGATATGATATGATATGATATGACAGAATAGAATAGAATAGAATAGAAGTGTAATACAATATAGTATTAGTATAATATAATATTAGTGGAATATTATACAGTTTAATAAAGCAATTGTTCAGCATTCTGAATTAATGGAGTCAAATGAATGCGATAGATGCATTTCCTGCTGGCTCCCATCCCTCTGTGCCTCTGTTTGTGCTCCAGGTTTGGTGCCTCTGAAGCCTTAATATAATATGGTATTAGTGTAATATAATATAGTATTAATCCAATATAATATAGTTTAATAAAACAATTGTTCAGCATTCTGAATCGGTGGAGTCAGATGCATCCTATAGGTGCCCTCCCCTTTCCTGCTGGCTCCCATCCCTCTGTGCTCGCTCTCTGTTGCAGGTTTGGTGCTGGATGCCCCTGAAACCTTTATATAATATCACATTAGTGTAATATAATACAGTTTAATAAAGCAGTTGTTCAGCATTCTGAATTAATGGAGTCAAATGAATACTATAGGTGCATTTCCTGCTGGCTCCATCCCCCCGTGCTCTATGTTCCAGGTTTGGTGCTGGGTGCCTCTGAAGCCATGATAATATAATATAATATAATATAATATAATATAATATAATATAATATAATATAATATAATATAATATAATATAATATAATATAATATAATATAATATAATATAATATAATATAATATAATATAATATAATATAATATAATATAATATAATATAATATAATATAATATAATATATAGCAATTGTTCAGCATTCTGAATTAATGGAGTCAAATGAATACTATAGGTGCATTTCCTGCTGGCTCCATCTCCCCGTGCTCTATGTTCCAGGTTTGATGCTGGGTGCCCCTGAAGCCTTAATATAATATGGTATTAGTGGAATGTAATATAGTTATTGTATATTTTATATACTATAATAAGTATAGTATTTGTGTAATATAATACAGTTTAATAAAGCATTCAACATTGTTCAGCATTCTGAATCAGTGGAGTCAGATGCATCCTATAGGTGCCCTCCCCTTTTCTCCTGGATCTCAGCCCTCTGTGCTCTCTCTGTTGCAGGTTTGGTGCTGGGTGCCTCTGAAGCCATGATGATATGACATAACATGATATGATATGATATGATATGATATGATATGATATGATATAATATAATATAATATAATATAATATAATATAATATAATATAATATAATATAATATAATATAATATAATATAATATAATATAATATAATATAATATAATATAATATGTAATGTAATATAATATAATGTAATATAATGTAATGTAATGTAATATAATATAATGTAACATAATATAATGTAATATAATATAATATAATATAATATAATATAATATAATATAATATAATATAATATAATATAATATAATATAATATATAGCAATTGTTCAGCATTCTGAATTAATGGAGTCAAATGAATACTATAGGTGCATTTCCTGCTGGCTCCATCTCCCCATGCTCTATGTTCCAGGTTTGATGCTGGGTGCCCCTGAAGCCTTAATATAATATGGTATTAGTGGAATGTAATATAGTTATTGTATATTTTATATACTATAATAAGTATAGTATTTGTGTAATATAATACAGTTTAATAAAGCATTCAACATTGTTCAGCATTCTGAATCAGTGGAGTCAGATGCATCCTATAGGTGCCCTCCCCTTTTCTCCTGGATCTCAGCCCTCTGTGCTCTCTCTGTTGCAGGTTTGGTGCTGGGTGCCTCTGAAGCCATGATGATATGATATAATATGATATGATATGATATGATATGATATGATATGATATGATATGATATGATATGATATAATATAATATAATATAATATAATATAATATAATATAATATAATATAATATAATATGTAATATAATATAATGTAATATAATATAATGTAACGTAATGTAATATAATATAATGTAACGTAATGTAATATAATATAATGTAACATAATGTAATATAATATAATATAATATAATGTAATATAATGTAATATAATGTAATATAATGTAATGTAATGTAATATAATATAATATAATATAATATAATAATATAATATAATATAATATAATATAATATAATATAATATAATATAATATAATATAATATAATATAATATAATATAATATAATATAATATAATATAATATAATATAATATAATATAATATATAGCAATTGTTCAGCATTCTGAATTAATGGAGTCAAATGAATACTATAGGTGCATTTCCTGCTGGCTCCATCCCCCCGTGCTCTCTGTTCGAGATTTGGTGCTGGGTGCCCCTGAAGCCATGATA
>CM069694.1:2129916-2181047 GCA_036010785.1 Ammospiza maritima maritima
TCTTTTGGCAAATATAAAAATGAATATTATATGTGTTGTGTTAGACAGTTATGCTGTATTAATTTTCTTAAGTAGTGTGTTAACTGTTGTGAAAAATGTGCATTTTTTGCTTAGCTTTTGGCAAATATTAAAATTGATATTGTATATGTTATGTTAGACAGTTGTGCTGTATTAATTTTTTTAAGTAGTGTGTTAAATATTGTAAAAAAGGTGTATTTTATTATTGGCTTTTGGCAAATATTAAAATGAATATTATATGTGTTGTGCTAGAAAGTTGTGTTGTATTCATTTCTAAAGTAGTGTTAAATATAGTAGTAAATATAAAATAGTGTTCAATATAGCTTTAGGTTCTGTGAAAAATGTGTATTTTATGATTGGCTTTTGGCAAATATTCAAATTAATATTGTATGTGTTGTGTTAGAAAGTTGTGCTGTAGGGTGGTAACTATTGTGAAAAATGTGCATTTTATGATTGGCTTTTAGAAAATACTAAAATTAATATTATATATGTTATGTTAGACAGTTTTGCTGTATTAATTTTTTTAAGTAGTGTGTTAAATATTGTAAAAAAAGTGTATTTTATTATTGGCTTTTGGCAAATGTTAAAATTAATATTATATTAATTTTTTTAAGTAGTGTGTTAAATATTGTAAAAAAAGTGTATTTTATTATTATTGGCTTTTGGCAAATGTTAAAATGAATATTATATGTGTTGTGTTAGAAAGTTATGCTGTATTAATTTCCTTAAGCAGTGTGTTAACTATTGTGAAAAATGTGCATTTTTTGCTTGGCTTTTGGCAAATATTAAAATTGATATTGTATATATTAGGTTAGACAGTTGTGCTGTATTAATTTTTTTAAGTAGTGTGTTAAATATTGTAAAAAAGGTGTATTTTATTATTGGCTTTTGGCAAATATTAAAATGAATATTATATGTGTTGTGCCAGAAAGTTGTGTTGTATTCATTTCTAAAGTAGTGTTAAATATAGTAGTAAATATAAATATATTTAAATATAAATATATAGTAGTAAATATAAATATATAGTAGTAAATATAAATATAAATATATAGCTTTAGGTTCTGTGTAGTTAAATATAGTTTTAGGTTCTGTGAAAAAAAGTGTATTTTATGATTGGCTTTTAGCAAATATTAAAATTAATATTATATGTGTTGTGTTAGAAAGCTGTGCTGTGTTAATTTTCTTAAGTAGTGTGGTAAATATAATTTTAGGTTCTGTGAAAAACGCGTATTTTATGCTTGGCTTTTCACAAATATTCAAATGAATGTTTTATGTGTTGTGTTAGAAAGTTGTGCTGTATTAATTTTTTAGAGCAGTGTGTTAAATATTGTTTTAGGTTCTAACAAAATGTTAAAATATTAACTGTGCTATGTAAAATATTTTTTTAAAGAGAGGAATGAGGCACTCGCACTGAGACAGCAGCCACAGCACACTAAAATCTTTCAGAGAAAGAGAATTTATTGCCCCCTTATCAAAATAAATGAATTTTTCCCCACCTTGTTCAGCCCTGAAGGTGCTGTCAGGATTCAGAGGAAGAGCTGACACAGAATCCTGTGTTTGAGTGGAATTATGAATAATTCATGAGGTGTATGAATATGCAACAGGCTGTTGCTTTTAAGGGTTAATCCTCTGTTAACGTGGGGCCTTTTTCAGGTTTATTTTGCCCAGAAAAGGTACCTGGACCATCTGTTTAATTATCTCATATCGTCCTAAATCCTAATTGTCCAAATTTTTGTTCCTCTGATTATATTGCTATTTTTATAACTATTTTATTACTATTAAGGTCTTAAAATTTTAAAAATAAATGATTGGCATTTTTCACATTCCCACCTTGCTCAGGCCTGAAGAGCCATCAGAATTCAGAGGAAGAGCTGACACAGAATCCCGTGTTTGAGTGGAATTATGAATTATTCATGAGATGTATGAATATGCAACAGGCTGTTGCATTTAAGGGTTAATCCTCTGTTAATGTGGGGCCTTTTTGGGCTTATTTTGCCCAGAAAAACGTACCGGCACCGTCCATAACTCTTTGTTCTTATTGTCTTATATTGTCCTAAATCTCAATTGTCCAAATTTTTATTACTTTAATTTTATTGCTATTTTTAGAACCATTTTATTACTGTTAAAGTTTGAAAATTCTAAAAAACAAGCGATTGGCGTTTCTCATAGGTTCAAACGCCAGGGAAGCAGGAGGAGGCTCCCGGCTCACCGGGCCGGGCCGCTGGGACAGAGCCGGGCCGAACCGGGCCGAGCCGGGCCGAACCGGGCCGAACCGGGCCGAACCGGGCCGAACCGGGCCGAACCGGGCCGAACCGGGCCGGGCCCGCTTGGACCGGGGAGGGTCCGCTGGGGCTGGGCGGAACGGAAATGTGGGGGCTCGGGGCGCGCCCGGAGCCTCCAGCAAGGAGCAGTTCCGGCGCGGCAGCCAATCAGCGCTCAGCACCTCACGTGACCGCCGGTCAAAGATGGCGCTGCCCATGGCCGCGGCCCGGGGCCCGCTCTGGCGCCTCGGCCCCTCCGCCCTGAGCCCCGCCCGGGGCCGGATCCCGCCGCCGCTCGCTCCGGCCGTGTCCAGGTGAGCGGGGACCCCCGCGGGAGCGGCCGGGACCCGCTGCCCTCAGGGAGCCCCAAACACCGGCGGCAGCCCCGTTAAACACCGACCGAAACCGAGCGCTGTCGTGATCCCCCGCCCAACACCTTTACTCTCCTCGTCCTCTCCGGTTCACCCCGTGTCCTCCCGCACCTCGATGCCCCCCGTTACCGCACCCCCTCCCCGTTACCGCGCTGCTTTTCTCTCCCGGTACCGCCGGTACCGCCCAGCCGAGCCCGGCACGGGAATCCCGGAGCCACCTCGGGCTCCTCAATCCCCCGGAGCTCCTCAATCCCACCCCAGCCCTTCCCCGGGGCGTTCCCAGCTTCCGTTCACCCTCTCCGGGAGCCCCGAAAGTGGCCGGGGCTGACTCAGGGCTGCCGGTGCCCGGTGCCGGTGCCCGGTGGGTTCGGAGCCGGGGCTGCAGCTCCCCGGTGTATTCGGCACTGATGCGGGGCTGCCGGTGCCCGGTGTGTGCGGGGCTGCGGGTGCCGGTGCCCGGTGGGTTCCGAGCTGGGCTGCAGGTCCCCGGTGTGTGCGGGGCTGCCGGTCCCCGGTGTGTGCGGGGCTGCGGGCATCGGTGCCGAGGGGGTTCCGGGCTGCCGGTGCCCGGTGTGTGCGGGGCTGACGCGGGGCTGGGGACGCCGCAGCTCCCCGGTGCGTTCGGGGCTCCGGCCGCCGGTCCTCGGTGTGTCCGGAGCCGACGCGGGACCGCCGGTGCCCGGTACGTGCGGGGCTGCCGGTGCCCGGTGGATTCGGAGCTGCGGCCGCCGGTGCCCGGTGTGTGTGGAGCTGACGCGGGGCTGCCGGTGCCCCGTGGGTTCGGAGTCGGGTGTGCCGCTCCCCGGTGTGCGCTCGGGGCTGCCGGTGCCCGGTGGGTTCGGTGCCAACGCGGCGCCGGGGCTGCAGCTCCCCGGTGGGTTCGGGGCTGGGGCTGCGCTCCCCGGTGCGGTCTCCGGTCCCCGGTGTATTCGGTGCTGCCGGTGCCCCGTGTGCTCGGGGCTGCCGGTGCCCGGTGTGTCCGGTGCTGACCCGCCACAGATCCCCGGTGTGCTCGGGGCTGCCGGTGCCCGGTGGGTTCGGGGCTGGGGCTACCGGTGCCCCGCAGTATGTGCGGAGCTGCAGGCACCGGTTCCCGGTGTGCTCGGTGCTGCCGGTGCCCGCCGTGTGCCCGCAGGTTCCCGGTGTGCCCGGAGCTGACTCAGGGCCGCCGGTCCCCGGTGTGTTCGGTGCTGCCGGTGCCCCGTGTGCTCGGGGCTGCCGGTTCCCGGTGTGTCCGGTGCTGACCCGCCACAGATCCCCGGTGTGCTCGGGGCTGCCGGTGCCCGGTGTGTTCGGTGCTGCCGGTGCCCGGTGGGTTCGGGGCTGGGGCTACCGGTGCCCCCCAATATGTGCGGAGCTGCAGGCGCCGGTTCCCGGTGTGCTCGGTGCTGCCGGTGCCCGCCGTGTGCCCGCAGGTTCCCGGTGTGCCCGGAGCTGACCCGGGGCCGCCGGTGCCCGGTGTGTTCGGGCCCGCAGCTCCGCGCTGCGTTCGAGCCTTTCGGTTCCCGGCGCGTCCGGAGCTGACCCGGGGCCGTCCCCGCAGGTCCCCGGTTCGCTGCCCGGTTCGTTCGCTCTCCTCCCGCGCCGCCTCCCGCGCCCTCGTGGCCGCCGTGGCCGGCGCTGCCCGGCGGGCGAGCGCTCGGTACGAGCGGTACCTGGAGAGGAGCTGGCCCCGCTTCTTCCTCCTGCACAGCACCTTCAAAAACGGTCCGTGACAAAACGGGAACAAAACGGGCAACGAAAAGGGGGGGCACGGCAAAAAGAGGGGCCCCAAAAAAGGGAGGGGGAGCCGTGGGAATTTCTGGGGCCCAAACGGGAGCTCCCGGCGTGCGGGTCTAAAAAAGGGAATCTGAAAAAGCCACGTTTTTTTGGGGTGTTCCAAAAAGGGGTGCCCCAAGGAAAAGGGGGGCTGATGGCGGAGTGTGAATTTCTGGGTCCCAAAAAGGGGGTCCCAAAAAGGGGGTCCCAAAAATGTGGGGGGCTGAAAAGGAGGTGGGGTGTTCTAAAAAGGGGGGGCTGATGGGGGACTCTGAATTTCTGGGTCCCAAAAGGAGGGTCCCAAAAAAAGGGGGTCTGGAAGAGGGTGGGGTGTTCTAAAAATGGGTGTCCCAAGGGGTGGGTGCTGAAAAAGGGGGGGTCCAAATGTCTGGGTCCCAAAAATGTGGGGGTCTGAAAAGGAGGTGGGGTGTTCTAAAAAGGGGTGCCCCAAGGAAAAGGGGGGTCCAAATATCTGGGTCCCAAATGGGGGGTCCCAGGAGGTGGCTCCAAAACAGGGGGTTTGAAAGAGGGTGGGGTGTTCCAAATGTGGATGTCTCGAGATGTGGGTGCTGAAAAAGGGGAGCCCAAACATCTGGGTCCCAAATGGGGGGGTCCCAAAAATGTGGGGGGCTGAAAAGGAGGTGGGGTGTTCCTAAAAGGGGTGTCCCAAGGAAAAGGGGGGGCTGATGGGGGACTGTGAATTTCTGGGTCCAAAAGGAGGGTCCCAAAAAGGGGGTCCCAACAGATGGGTCCTAAAAAAAGGGGGTCTGGAAGAGGGTGGGGTGTTCTAAAAATGGGTGTCCCAAGAGGTGGGTGCTGAAAAAGGGGGGTCCAAATATCTGGGTCCCAAATGGGGGGTCCCAAAAATGTGGGGGCTGAAAAGGAGGTGGGGTGTTCTAAAAAGGGGGCTGATGGGGGGCACTGTGAATTTCTGGGTCCCAAAAGGAGGGTCCCAACAGATGGGTCCCAAAAAAAGGGGGTCTGGAAGAGGGTGGGGTGTTCTAAAAATGGGTGTCCCAAGAGGTGGGTGCTGAAAAAGGGGGGTCCAAATGTCTGGGTCCCAAAAGGAGGGTCCCAAAAAGGGGGTTTGGAAGAGGGTGGTGTGTCCCAAAAAAAGGGTGTCCCAAGAAAAAGGGGGGCTCATTAGGGAGTCTGAATGTCTGGGTCCCAAATGGGGGGTCCCAAAAATGTGGGGGGCTGAAAAGGAGGTGGGGTGTTCTAAAAAGGGGGGGCTGATGGGGGACTCTGAATTTCTGGGTCCCAAAAAGGGGGTCCCAACAGATGGGTCCCAAAAAAAGGGGGTCTGGAAGAGGGTGGGGTGTTCTAAAAATGGGTGCTCCAAGGAAAAGGGGGGTCCAAATATCTGGGTCCCAAATGGGGGGGTCCCAAAAATGTGGGGGCTGAAAAGGAGGTGGGGTGTTCTAAAAAGGGGGGCTGATGGGGGAACTGTGAATTTCTGGGTCCCAAAAAGGGGGTTTGGAAGAGGGTGGTGTGTCCCAAAAAAGGGTGTCCCAAGAAAAAGGGGGGCTCATTAGGGAGTCTGAATGTCTGGGTCCCAAAATGGGGATCCTGGGGAGGGTGGGTCCTGAAAAAGAGAGTCTGAAAAACCCCATTATTTCTGAGATGTCCCAAAAAGGGGTGTCCCAGGAGGTGGGTGTTAACGGGGGAGCCCAAAAATCTGGGTCCCAAATGGGGGGTCCCAAGAGGTGGCTCCAAAACAGGGGGTTTGAAAGAGGGTGGGGTGTTCCAAATGTGGATGTCTTGAGATGTGGGTGCTGAAAAAGGGGAGCCCAAACATCTGGGTCCCAAATGGGGGGGTCCCAAAAATGTGGGGGCTGAAAGGAGGTGGGGTGTTCCAAAAAGGGGTGCCCCAAGAAAAAGGGGGCTGATTGGGTCACTGTGAATTTCTGGGTCCCAAAAAGGGGGTCCCAAAAAAAGGGGGTCTGGAAGAGGGTGGGGTGTTCTAAAAATGGGTGTCCCAAGAGGTGGGTGCTGAAAAAGGGGGGTCCAAATGTCTGGGTCCCAAATGGGGGGGTCCCAAAAATGTGGGGGGCTGAAAAGGAGGTGGGGTGTTCCAAAAAGGGGTGTCCCAAGGAAAAGGGGGGGCTGATGGGGGACTGTGAATTTCTGGGTCCCAAAAAGGGGGTTTGGAAGAGGGTGGGGTGTCCCAGATGTGGATGTCTCGAGATGTGGGTGCTGAAAAAGGGGAGCCCAAACATCTGGGTGCCAAAAGAGGCCCCGGCTGTCAGGAGAAGGACACGTTTGGAGGGCATCGGCCGTGCCAGGCTGGCCGTGCCCCTGAGGCAGCCCCGGTGCTGCAGGGCTGCGGGCCCTGTTCCTGGAGGTGCAGGAGATCAGGAGGATCCGCGCCAGGATGGCCCAGCAGCAGCTGAGCCCTCAGCAGCTCCCGTACCGCGACATGGAGCGCCTGCGCCAGGTCAGCGGGGACCCTGTGTCACCTGTGCCCCATCGCTGTGTCACCTGTGCCCCATCGCTGTGTCACCTGTGCCCCACCCCTGTGTCACCTGTGCCTCATCGCTGTGTCACCTGTGCCTCATCACCTGTGTCACCTGTGCCCCATCGCTGTGTCACCTGTGCCTCATCACCTGTGTCACCTGTGCCCCATCGCTGTGTCACCTGTGCCTCATCACCTGTGCCCCATCACTGTGTCACCTGTGCCCCACCTCTGTGTCACCTGTGCCTCATCACCTGTGCCCCATCACCTGTGTCACCTGTGCCCCACCTCTGTGTCACCTGTGCCCCATCTCTGTGTCACCTGTGCCTCATCACCTGTGCCCCATCACCTGTGTCACCTGTGCCCCATCTCTGTGTCACCTGTGCCCCATCGCTGTGTCACCTGTGCCTCATCACCTGTGCCCCATCGCTGTGTCACCTGTGCCCCACCCCTGTGTCACCTGTGCCCCATCGCTGTGTCACCTGTGCCCCATCGCTGTGTCACCTGTGCCTCATCACCTGTGTCACCTGTGCCTCATCACCTGTGCCCCATCTCTGTGTCACCTGTGCCTCATCGCTGTGTCACCTGTGCCTCATCACCTGTGCCCCATCTCTGTGTCACCTGTGCCTCACCTCTGTGTCACCTGTGCCCCATCTCTGTGTCACCTGTGCCCCATCGCTGTGTCACCTGTGCCTCATCACCTGTGCCCCATCGCTGTGTCACCTGTGCCCCACCCCTGTGTCACCTGTGCCTCACCCCTGTGTCACCTGTGCCCCATCTGTGTGTCACCTGTGCCTCATCTGTGTGTCACCTGTGCCCCATCTCTGTGTCACCTGTGCCCCATCTCTGTGTCACCTGTGCCTCACCTCTGTGTCACCTGTGCCTCATCACCTGTGCCCCATCACTGTGTCACCTGTGCCCCACCTCTGTGTCACCTGTGCCCCATCACCTGTGTCACCTGTGCCCCATCTCTGTGTCACCTGTGCCTCACCTGTGCATCACCTCAGCCTTATCTCCCCTCTGCTTCTCCTCAGCCTCATCTCTCATCTCCCCTCAGCCTCAGCCCTGCATCATCTGTGCCTCCCTTCAGCCTCCTCTCTGCTTCATCTCCCCCCTGCCCCATCCCTGCCCCATCCCTGCCCCATCCCTGCCCCATCCCTGCCCCGTCCCTGCCCCATCCCTGCCCCATCCCTGCCCCATCCCTGCCCCATTCCTGCCCCATTCCTGCCCCGTCCCTGCCCCATCCCTGCCCCATCCCTGCCCCATTCCTGCCCCATTCCTGCCCCATCCCTGCCCCATCCCTGTCCCGTCCCTGCCCCATCCCTGCCCCATCTCTGCCCCCATCCCTGCCCCATCCCTGCCCCATCCCTGTCCCGTCCCTGCCCCATCCCTGCCCCATCCCTGCCCCATCCCTGCCCCATCCCTGCCCCATCCCTGCCCCATCCCTGCCCCCTTTTTCCCCCCCTTTCCCCCCCTTCCCTCCCCATCTTTTCCCCCCCTTTTCCCCCCCTCCCCTTTTTTGCCCCTTTCTGCCCCCCTTTTGCCCCATCTCTGCCCCTCTGGGCCCCCTTTCCCTGCCAACCCCAGGCCCTGGCAGCTGCAGCCAGCCCCGGGGAGGGGGGAATTTGGGGAATTTTGGGTTTTTTGGGGGTTTTTTGGAGGCGGGTGCTGACGCTGTCCCCCTGTCCCCGGGGCAGTTCCGCAGGGACGTGCTCAAGGCCATTCCCATCGGGATCATCGCCATCCCCCCCTTCGCCAACTTCCTGGTGCTGCTGCTCATGTGAGTACCCAACACCCCTGAGCCACAAATTCCCTGAAATTTGGGTTTTTAGGGGCAAAAAATTGTCCTGGTGTGAGATTTAGGGCATCCTGAGTCCTAAATTCCCTCCAGTGGGAGTTTCTAGAGGCAGGAATCTGTCCCTGTAAGAACAAACCCCAAATTCCCTCCAGTTTGGGGTTTTTAGGGGCAGGAATTGTCCTGGTGTGAGTACCCAGCTCTTCCTGAGCCCCAAATTTTGTGCAAATTGGGGCTTTTAGGGGCAAAAAAATTGTCCTGATGTGAGTACCCAGCCCCCTTGAGCCCCAAATTCCTTCCAAATGGGGTTTTAGGGGCAGGAATTGTCCTGATGTGAGTACCCAGCTCTTCCTGAGCCCCAAATTCCTTCCAAATGGAGTTTTAGGGGCAGGAATTGTCCTGATGTGAGTACCCAGCCTCCCTTGAGGCCCAAATTCCTTCCAAATGGGGTTTTAGGGGTAGGAATTGTCCTGGTGTGAGTACCCAGCTCTTCCTGAGCCCCAAATTTTGTGCAAATTGGGGTTTTTAGGGGCAAAAAATTGTCCTGGTGTGAGTACCCAGCTCTTCCTGAGCCCCAAATTCCTTCCAAATTTTTAGGGGCAGGAATTGTCCTGATGTGAGTACCCAGCTCTTCCTGAGCCCCAAATTTTGTGCAAATTGGGGTTTTTAGGGGGCAAAAAAATTGTCCTGATGTGAGTACCCAGCTCTTCCTGAGCCCCAAATTCCTTCCAAATGGGGTTTTAGGGGCAGGAATTGTCCTGATGTGAGTATCCAGCTCTTCCTGAGCCCCAAATTCCCTCCAGTTTGGGGGTTTTAGGGGCAGGAATTGTCCTGGTTCAAGTACTGGGGTGCTTCTTGTGTCCCCTGAGTCCCCAATTCCCTGCAGTGGGGTTTTTTAAAGGCAAGAATTGTCCTGTTGTTGGCACCAGGGTGCCCCGAGCTCCAAATTTGGTGCAGTTGGGGTTTTTTAAAGGCAGGAATCTCTCCCCGTAAGAACAAATATTTTGGGAAATCCAGGACTCCTGAACAACTAACTAATGATCAAGCAGAAACCATTTGTTGTTCACATCACACACATTTTTACGGGTTCACAAACACGGTGCACACCATGGATTTGTCTTTTCCCCCTCATTTTCTGCCTGCATTTCTCAGGTTGAAGGGATTGGTTACAGTGCAGGTGTTTCACAGCTCTGTTTTCCACTTCTTGTGGTCCTGGTGTTCATTGGCTCAGCCTCTTATTTCTTAATTTATCAAAATCAATGTTCTTAATATTTGAATATCTTGATATTTTAATATTTCTGTTATCCAGTTCTTGTGGTCTTGGTATTCAGTTTCTCAACATCTTCTCTCTTAATTTGTCAAAATTTATATTCTTAATATTTTAATATCTTAATATTTTAATATTTCTGTGATCCAGTTCTTGTGGTCTTGGTATTCAGTTTCTCAGCCTCTTCTTTTTAATTTAGAATTATTTGTGTGCTTAATATCTCTGTGATCCAGTTCTTGTGGTCTTGGTATTCAGTTTCTCAACATCTTCTTTCTAAATTTATCAAAATTTATATTCTTTATATCTTAATATTTTAATATTTCTGTGATCCAGTTCTTCCAGACTTGGTATTCAGTTTCTCAACATCTTCTTTCTAAATTTATCAAAATTTATATTCTTTATATCTTAATATTTTAATATTTCTGTTATTCCAGTTCTTGTGGTCTTGGTATTCAGTTTCTCAACATCTTCTTTCTAAATTATCAAAATTTATATTCTTTATATCTTAATATTTTAATATTTCTGTTATCCAGTTCTTTCTGTCATGATATTCAGTTTCTCAGCCTCTTCTTTTTAATTTAGAATTATTTGTGTTCTTAATATCTCTGTTATCCAGTTCTTGTGGTCTTGGTATTCAGTTTCTCAACATCTTCTTTCTAAATTTATCAAAATTTATATTCTTTATATCTTAATATTTTAATATTTCTGTGATCCAGTTCTTCCAGACTTGGTATTCAGTTTCTCAACATCTTCTTTCTAAATTTATCAAAATTTATATTCTTTATATCTTAATATTTTAATATTTCTGTTATCCAGTTCTTGTGGTCTTGGTATTCAGTTTCTCAACGTCTTCTTTCTAAATTTATCAAAATCAATGTTCTTAATATTTCAATATCTTAATATTTTAGTATTTCTGTTATCCAGTTCTTCCAGACTTGGTATTCAGTTTCTCAACATCTTCTTTCTAAATTTATCAAAATTTATATTCTTTATATCTTAATATTTTAATATTTCTGTTATCCAGTTCTTCCAGACTTGGTATTCAGTTTCTCAACATCTTCTTTCTTAATTGATCAAAATTTATATTCTTAATATTTTAATATCTTAATATTTTAATATTTCTGTGATCCAGTTCTTGTGGTCTTGGTATTCAGTTTCTCAACATCTTCTTTCTTAATTTATCAAAATTAATATTCTTTATATCTTAATATTTTAATATTTCTGTGATCCAGTTCTTCCACACTTGGTATTCAGTTTCTCAACATCTTCTCTCTTAATTTGTCAAACTTTTTATTCTTAATATTTTAATATCTTAATATTTTAATATTTCTGTGATCCAGTTCTTGTGGTCTTGGTATTCAGTTTCTCAGCCTCTTCTTTTTAATTTCGAATTATTTGTGTTCTTAATATCTCTGTTATCCAGTTCTTGTGGTCTTGGTATTCAGTTTCTCAACATCTTCTTTCTAAATTTATCAAAATTTATATTCTTTATATCTTAATATTTTAATATTTCTGTTATCCAGTTCTTCCACACTTGGTATTCAGTTTCTCAACATCTTCTCTCTTAATTTGTCAAAATTTATATTCTTAATATTTTAATATCTTAATATTTTAATATCTCTGTTATCCAGTTCTTTCTGTCATGATATTCAGTTTCTCAGCCTCTTCTTTTTAATTTAGAATTATTTGTGTGCTTAATATCTCTGTGATCCAGTTCTTGTGGTCTTGGTATTCAGTTTCTCAACATCTTCTTTCTTAATTTATCAAAATTTATATTCTTTATATCTTAATATTTTAATATTTCTGTGATCCAGTTCTTGTGGTCTTGGTATTCAGTTTCTCAACATCTTCTTTCTAAATTTATCAAAATTTATATTCTTTATATCTTAATATTTTAATATTTCTGTTATCCAGTTCTTGCAGAATTGTATTCAGTTTCTCAGGCTCTTCTTTCATAATTCAGCACAAATTATGTTCCAATGGCCTTGATGAGCTGAGTGCTGGGTTGGCAGTGCCAGCTCTGAGTGCTGGATTGGCAATGCCAGCTCTGAGTGCTGGGTTGGCAGTGCCAGCTCTGAGTGCTGGGTTGGCAGTGCCAGTTCTGAGTGCTGGGTTGGCAATGCCAGCTCTGAGTGCTGGGTTGGCAGTGCCAGCTCTGAGTGCTGGATTGGCAGTGCCAGCTCTGAGTGCTGGATTGGCAATGCCAGCTCTGAGTGCTGGGTTGGCAGTGCCAGCTCTGAGTGCTGGATTGGCAATGCCAGCTCTGAGTGCTGGGTTGGCAGTGCCAGCTCTGAGTGCTGGATTGGCAATGCCAGCTCTGAGTGCTGAATTGGCAATGCCAGCTCTGAGTGCTGGGTTGGCAGTGCCAGCTCTGAGTGCTGGGTTGGCAGTGCCAGCTCTGAGTGCTGGATTGGCAGTGCCAGCTCTGAGTGCTGGGTTGGCAGTGCCAGCTCTGAGTGCTGGATTGGCAATGCCAGCTCTGAGTGCTGGGTTGGCAGTGCCAGCTCTGAGTGCTGGATTGGCAATGCCAGCTCTGAGTGCTGGGTTGGCAGTGCCAGCTCTGAGTGCTGGATTGGCAATGCCAGCTCTGAGTGCTGGATTGGCAATGCCAGCTCTGAGTGCTGAATTGGCAATGCCAGCTCTGAGTGCTGGGTTGGCAGTGCCAGCTCTGAGTGCTGGGTTGGCAGTGCCAGCTCTGAGTGCTGGATTGGCAGTGCCAGCTCTGAGTGCTGGGTTGGCAGTGCCAGCTCTGAGTGCTGGATTGGCAGTGCCAGCTCTGAGTGCTGGGTTGGCAGTGCCAGCTCTGAGTGCTGGATTGGCAATGCCAGCTCTGAGTGCTGGGTTGGCAGTGCCAGCTCTGAGTGCTGGATTGGCAATGCCAGCTCTGAGTGCTGGGTTGGCAGTGCCAGCTCTGAGTGCTGGATTGGCAGTGCCAGCTCTGAGTGCTGGGTTGGCAGTGCCAGCTCTGAGTGCTGGGTTGGCAGTGCCAGCTCTGGGGGCTGAGTGCTGGATTCAGGAGGGTCTGAGAACTCCAAGGAAATAATTTCACTCCAATTCTTGTGGCAGCTCCACTCAGTGCCACTCCCAGCCCACATCCAACCTCATTTCATGAGCAAAACTTCTCCTGGATTAATGCAGATTCAGGGAGGGCAGTGAATATTCAAATACCTCCAAAAAGGAAACAGGGAACCCCCTGGAGCCCCCTGGAGCCCCCTGCTCTGCCTTTCCCTCACTGAACCCCCTCTCCTGCCTTTTCCCAGATATTTTCTTCCCTCAGCAGCTCCTGGTCAGGCACTTCTGGATGCCCAGGTGGAGCTCCTGGATGCCTGAGGAGGAGATTCAGGAGGGTTTAACAACTCCAGAAAAATCAAGGACACTCTAATTTCTGTGGCAGCTCCACTCAGTGCCACTCCCAGCCCACATCCAGCCTCATTTCATGAAGAAAATTTCTGGATTAATGCAGATTCAGGGAGGGCAGAAATATCTCTAGAAAAGAAAGTGCAAACCCCCTGGAGCCCCCTGGAATCCCCTGCTCTGCCCTTCCCTCCCTGAATCCCCTCTCCTGCCTCTCCCCAGCTATTTCTTCCCTCAGCAGCTCCTGATCAGGCACTTCTGGATGCCTGAGAAGGAGATTTAGGAGAGTCTAGGAACTCCAAGAAAATCAAGGACACTCTAATTCCTGTGGCAGCTCCACTCAGTGCCACTCCCAGCCCACATCCAGCCTCATTTCATGAGAAAAACCTCTCCTGCAGGTTCAGGGAGGGCAGTGAATATTCAAATATCTTCAAAAAGGAAACAGGGAACCTCCTACTCTGCCTTTTCCCTCACTGAATCCCCTCTCCTGCCTCTCCCCAGCTATTTCTTCCCTCAGCAGCTCCTGATCAGGCACTTCTGGACGCCCAGGAAGTTCAGAAGTTCTGGACGTGGCTGGAGTTCCTGGATGCCTGAGGAGGAGATTCAGGAGGGTTTAACAACTCCAAAAAAAATAAGGGACCCTCTAATTTCTGTGGCAGCTCCAGTCACTGCCACTTCAGCCCACATCCAGCCTCATTTCATGAGCAAAACTTCTCCTGGATTAATGCAGACTCAGGGTGGGCAGTGAATATTCAAATACATCTGAAAAGGAAACAGGGAAACTCCTGGAAACCCCTGCTCTGCCTTTCCCTCACTGAATCTCTTCTCCTGCCTTTTTCCAGATATTTCTTTCCACAGTAGCTCCTGATCAGGCACTTCTGAATGCCCAGGTGAAGTTCCTGGATGCCTGAGAAGGAGATTTAGGAGAGTCTAAGAACTCCAAGGAAATAATTTCACTCTAATTCCTGTGGCAGCTCCACTCGCTGCCACTCCCAGCCCACATCCAGCCTCATTTCATGAGGGAAACTTCTCCTGGATTAATGCAGATTCAGAGAGAGCACAAATATCTCCAGAAAAGAAACAGGGACCCCCTGGAGCCCCCTGGAACCTCCTACTCTGCCTTTTCCCTCCCTGAATCCCCTCTCCTGCCTCTCCCCAGCTATTTCTTCCCTCAGCAGCTCCTGATCAGGCACTTCTGGACACCCAGGAAGTTCAGAAGTTCTGGACGCGGCTGGAGTTCCTGGATGCCTGAGAAGGAGATTTAGGAGAGTCTAAGAACTCCAAGGAAATAATTTCACTCTAATTCCTGTGGCAGCTCCACTCACTGCTACTGCCAGCCCACATCCAGCCTCATTTCATGAGGGAAACTTCTCCTGCGGGTTCAGGGAGGGCACTGAATATTCCAATATCTTCAAAGTAGAAACAGGGAGCCCCCTGGAACCTCCTGCTCTGCCCTTCCCTCCCTGAACCCCCTCTCCTGCCTCTCCCCAGCTATTTCTTCCTTCAGCAGCTCCTGGTCAGGCACTTCTGGATGCCCAGGCAGCGGCTGGAGTTCCTGGATGCCTGAGGAGGAGATTCAGGAGCGTCTGAAAACTCCAAGAAAATAATTTCACTCTAATTCCTGTGGCAGCTCCACTCAGTGCCACTCCCAGCCCACATCCAACCTCATTTCATGAGAAAAACTTCTCCTGGATTAATGCAGATTCAGAGAGAGCAGAAATATCTCCAGAAAAGAAAGAGGGAGCCCCCCTTGAACCCCCTGGAGCCCCCTGGAGCCCCCTGGAACCCCCTGCTCTGCCCCTCCCTCCCCGAACCCCCTCTCCTGCCTCTCCCCAGGTATTTCTTCCCCCGGCAGCTCCTGATCAGGCACTTCTGGATGCCTGAGGAGGAGGTTCAGTAGAGTCTAAAAACTCCAAGAAAATGAAGGACACTAATTCCTGTGGCACTCCCAGCCCACATCCAGCCTCATTTCATGAGGGAAACTTCTCCTGGATTAATACAGATTCAGGGAGGGCAGTGAATATTCAAATACCTCCAAAAAGGAAACAGGGAACCCCCTGGAGCCCCCTGGAACCCCCTGCTCTGCCCTTCCCTCCCTGAACCCCCTCTCCTGCCTCTCCCCAGGTATTTCTTCCCCCGGCAGCTCCTGATCAGGCACTTCTGGACGCCCAGGCAGCGGCTGGAGTTCCTGGACGCGTACGACCGCCGCCGCAGGGCCTCGCACGCGGCCGTGCTGCGGGCGCTGGCGCAGGCAGCGCGCTCCCTGCCCGAGGCACGGCCCCAGCAGCTCCTGCTGCAGCTCTGTGAGCAGGTCTGTGCCCCACCACTGCCACACTGGCTTCTGGTTTGAAAGGAAAATCAGTGGGAGACTGCGAGTCAGAAATGGGATTTATTAGGAAAGGGAAAAAAAAAATCAAAATGTGCGCGATAATAGAAAAGAAAAACCACCGACAGAGTTAGTTACGCCCAAGGTGAACCCAAAATGGTCACAAAAGAAAAACCACTGACAGAGTTAGTTACACCCAAGATGAACCCAAAATGGTCACAAAAGAAAAACCACTGACAGAGTTAGTTACACCCAAGATGAACCCAAAATGGTCACAAAATGAACCCAAGGTGAACCCAAAATTGTCACAAGATGAATACAAAATGGTCACAAGATGAATACAAAATGGTCACAAGATGAACCCAAAATGGTCACAAAATGAACCCAAGATGAATCCAAAATGGTCACAAAATGAACCCAATATGGTAAAAAACTGAACCATGATGAGCCCAAAATGGTCAAAAAATGAACCCAAAGGTTCACAAAATGATCCCAAGATGAACCAAAATGAACCCAAAATGGTCACAAAATGAACCCAAGGTGAACCCAAAATGGTCACAAGATGAACCCAAAATGGTCACAAAATGAACCCAAGGTGATCCCAAAATGGTCACAAAATGAACCCAAAATGATGCCAATATGGTCAAAAAATGAACCTGAGATGAACCAAAATGGTCACAAAATGAATCCAAAATGATTGCAAAATGAGCCCAAGATGAACCCAATGTTCACAAAATGAAGCCAAAATGGTCACAAAAGAAAAACCGCTGACAGAGTTAGTTACACCCAAGATGAACCCAAAATTGTCACAAGATTAATCAAAATGGTCACAAGATGAACCCCAAATGGTCAAAAAATGAGCCCAAAAAGGTCACAAAAGAAAAACTACTGACAGGGTTAATTACACCCAAGATGAACCAAAATGGTCACAAAATGAACCCAAAATGGTCACAAAATGAACCCAAGATGAATCCAAAATGGTCACAAAATGAACCCAAGGTGATCCCAAAATGGTCACAAAATGAACCCAATATGGTAAAAAACTGAACCATGATGAGCCCAAAATGGTCAAAAAATGAACCCAAAGGTTCACAAAATGATCCCAAGATGAACCAAAATGAACCCAAAATGGTCACAAAATGAACCCAAGATGAACCCAAAATAGTCAAAAAATGAACCCGAGATGAACCCAAAATGGTCACAAAAGAAAAACTACTGACAGAGTTAGTTACACCCAAGATGAACCAAAATGGTCAAAAAATGAACCCGAGATGAACCCAAAATGGTCACAAAATGAACCCAAAGGTTCACAAAACAAACCCAAGATGAACAAAAATGAACCCAAGATGGTCAAAAAATGAACCTGAGATGAACCAAAATGGTCACAAAATGAACCCAAGATGAACCAAAATGGTCACAAAATGAACCCAAGGTGAACCCAAATGGCACAAAATGAACCTAAAATGATCCCAAGGTGAACCAAAATGGTCACACAATGAACCCAAAATGAACTAAAATGGTCACAAAGTGCACGCCCGCTCATGGGGTCTCTCACTTTTATAAGTTCTGCTCCATTAGCCTATTGCAGCTTTAGATTATGAATTCCCATCCTTCTTGTTCTTCTCTCCTCAATTCACCATTATTTATGCTCTTGGGCCTGAAATTTGGATTATTTCTCCTTGGTCCCCAGCTAGAGCAGGAATTGTTTTGTCTCCCTACTGTGAACAGAGCTCCCCATCCCATAATATGAAACCACACCCACTAAAGCCACACAAAATGTGAAAAACGCCTCAAACCTGAGTCCTTGACGTGTCTGAGGTGTCACCTGTGCTCTCCTGGGGCTCTTCCAGGTGCAGGGAGGTGCCCGGCCCCACCTGGCGCAGCTCCTGGCTCTGAGGAGTTTGTTCTCGGGCTCTCTGCTGGTCCTCAACAGGCTCCAGGTGGATCACGTGGTGAGTTCAGGGGTTCACCTGCCCAGCTGTGCCCCAAAACCAGCCCAGGGAAAGCTGCAGAGGTGGCCTGGGCTGGGCAGGGGGGGATCCCCATCCCTGGGTTGAGATCCCCATTCCTGGTTGGGATCCCCATCCCTGGTTTGAGATCCCCATCCCTGGTTGGGATCCCCATCCCTGGTTTGGGATCCCCATCCCTGGTTGGGATCCCCATCCCTGGGTTGGGATCCCCATCCCTGGTTTGAGATCCCCATTCCTGGTTGGGATCCCCATCTCTGGGTTGGGATCCCCATTCCTGGTTTGGGATCCCCATTCCTCGTTTGGGATCCCCATCCCTGGTTTGAGATCCCCATTCCTGGTTTGGGATCCCCATTCCTCGTTTGGGATCCCCATCCCTGGTTTGAGATCCCCATCTCTGGGTTGGGATCCCCATCCCTGGGTTGAGATCCCCATCCCTGGGTTGGGATCCCCATCCCTGGGTTGGGATCCCCATCTCTGGTTTGGGATCCCCATCTCTGGGTTGGGATCTCCATTTCCTGGTTTGGGATCCCCATCTCTGGTTTGGGATCCCCATCTCTGGGTTGGGATCCCCATCCCTGGTTTGAGATCCCCATCCCTGGGTTGGGATCCCCATTTCTGGTTGGGATCCCCATCCCTGGGTTTGGATCCCCATCCCTGGGTTGGGACCCCCATCTCTGGTTTGGGATCCCCATCTCTGGGTTGGGATCCCCATTCCTCGTTTGGGATCCCCATCCCTGGGTTGGGATCTCCATTTCCTGGTTTGGGATCCCCATCCCTGGGTTGGGATCCCCATCTCTGGGTTGGGATCCCCATCCCTGGGTTGGGATCCCCATCTCTGGGAGTCTTTGGGGTCCTGGGCACTGTGGCTGCAGGTGAGGGGGGCTCAGGTGAGACCCCACCTGCACTGGGGGGGTACCACCAGCGTTAGGAGGATGTGGAGCTGCTGGGAATGAATCCAGAGGGGGATTTGGGGATGGAATTCCTCCCTGTGGAGGTGGGGAGGAACTGGGAGGGATTTCCCCATCCATGGAGGTGTTCTGGGATGGTTTGGGGCCAGGTGGGCAGGTGGAAGTTGCTGAATGGGAATTCAGGGGGAACATCTGAGTGGGCTTCAGGTGGTCAGTCAGCTTCCAGAAGCTTCCATCTAACAATAGAACAGCACGGTCAAAAAATGGTCAAAAAATTAACCCAAGATGAACCAAAATGGTCAAAAAATGAACTCGAGATGAACCTATTTTGTGACCCAAAATGGTCACAAAATGAACCCAAAATGGTCAAAAAATGAACCTGAAATGAACCAAAATGGTCACAAGATGAACCAAAATGGTCACAAAATGAACCTGAGATGAGCTAAAATGGTCAAAAAATGAACCTGAGATAGACCCAAAATGGTCACAAATGGACCCAATAGGGTCACAGAATGGACCCAAGATGAGCCAAAATGGTCAAGAAATGAACCCAAATGAACCAAAATGGTCACAAATTGAACCCAAGATGAGATAAAATAGTCAAAAATTAACCCAAGATGAGCCAAAATGGTCACAAAATGAACCTGAGATAAACCAAAATGGTCACAAAATGTACCCAAAAGGGTCACAAAATGAACCCAAGATGAGCTAAAATGGTCAAAAAATGAACTCTAAATGGTGTCCCAAAATCTCAGGTTCTATCCAGGTAGGAATGTTTGAAATCTCAGATTGTGTGCAGGCAGGAATGTTTGAAATCTCAGATTATATCTAGGTAGGAATGTTTGAAATCCCAGATTGTATCCAGGTCGGAATGTTTGAAATCTCAGATTGTGTCCACGTAGGAATGTTTGAAATCTCAGATTGTGTCCACGTAGGAATGTTTGAAATCTCAGATTGTGTCCACGTAGGAATGTTTGAAATCCCAGATTGTATCCAGGTAGGAATGTTTGAAATCTCAGATTGTATCCAGGCAGGAATGTTTGAAATCTCAGATTGTATCCAGGCAGGAATGTTTGGCTCCTCCCTGGGCTCACATCTCCCAGTGGGATGATGGAATTTTATCAGCCATGCAGGGACACTCACTGGCCCATGAGCAGAAGATAATTAATAATTAATGGTCCATGAACAGAAGATAATTAATGATTAACAGCCCAATAATAGGAGACATCTCCTGGAGGAAGGATTGGTTGTGGAAGAGATAAAGAAAACTGCCTAATGAACAGAAGATAACTGCCCCACCTCTGACAGATAATATCTTCTGTTCATGGGCCATTAAATATTAATTATCTTCTCTTCATGAGCCATTAATTAGTGATTGCCTTCTGTTCATGGCCAGTGTCCCCCGCATGGCTGATAAAATTCCATCATCTCATTAGGAGATGCTCTGCCCAGGGGGAGGAGCCAAACATTCCTGCCTGGACACAATCTGAGATTTCAAACATTCCTGCCTGGATACAATCTGAGATTTCAAACATTCCTGCCTGGGTACAATCTGAGATTTCAAACAATCCTGCCTGGATACAATCTGAGATTTCAAACATTCCTACCTGGATAGAACCTGAGATTTCAAACATTCCTGCCTGGATACAATCTGAGGTTTCAAACATTCCTGCCTGGATATAATCTGAGGTTTCAAACATTCCTGCCTGGATACAATCTGAGATTTCAAACATTCCTACCTGGGTACAATCTGAGGTTTCAAACATTCCTACCTGGGTACAATCTGAGGTTTCAAACATTCCTGCCTGGATACAATCTGAGGTTTCAAACATTCCTGCCTGGGTACAATCTGAGATTTCAAACAATCCTGCCTGGGTACAATCTGAGATTTCAAACATTCCTACCTGGGTACAATCTGAGGTTTGGGACATCCCAGTAGCCTTTTCCCCCTGCATTCCCAGAGGAGCAGCTTTCTCCTCCCCTGCATTTCCAGAATGTTCTGGGCAGTTCTGGTGGTGCTTCAGCAGAACCACAGCTGGCCCTGCAGGAGGGATGAGCCACCACTCAAGTTTCTAAAATTCCAGATCTGAGCTTGCTGTATCGAAAACAATCCCTGTGCTTCTGTCCATCATTTCAAGGGAGGGGGCAGAGACCTTGGACATTGATTTTATTCCCAATCCACTCCTCCGCCCGGGGCAGAGACCTTGGACATTGATTTTATTCCCAATCCACTCCTCCGCCCGGGGCAGGACACCTTGGACATTGATTTTATTCCCAATCCACTCCTCCGCCGGGGCAGAGACCTTGGACATTGATTTTATTCCCAATCCACTCCTCTGCCCGGGGCAGGACACCTTGGACATTGATTTTATTCCCAATCCACTCCTCTGCCCGGGGCAGGACACCTTGGACATTGATTTTATTCCCAATCCACTCCTCTGCCCGGGGCAGGACACCTTGCTGGGCGGGAAGGTGGGCGAGGGGAGCTGCAGCCACCGCCAGGTCCCCCCTTGTCCCGCAGAGAGCCCTGAGCCAGGTGCTGTTCCTGACCCCTCACCTGCCGGCCTTCGTCCTGCGGCGCCGCCTGCGCAGCCACGTCCTGGAGATCCGGCAGCTGGACCGCGCCCTGCTGCACCTGGGGCTGGGGCAGCTGTCCGAGGAGGAGCTGCGGGCGGTGAGCACGGCTGTGCCACCTGGGGGCACCTGGGGGGGCACCTCATGGGGCACCTGGGGCTGGGGCCGCTGTCCGAGGAGGAGCTGCGGGCGGTGAGCACGGCTGTGCCAGCCTGGGGCACCTGGGGGGGCACCTGATGCGGCACCTGGGGCTGGGGCAGCTGTCCGAGGAAGAGCTGCGGGCGGTGAGCACGGCTGTGCCACCTGGGGGCACCTGGGGGGGCACCTCATGGGGCACCTCATGGGGCACCTGGGGCTGGGGCCGCTCTCCGAGGAGGAGCTGCGGGCGGTGAGCACGGCTGTGCCAGCCTGGGGCACCTCGTGGGGCACCTCATGGGGCACCTCATGGGGCACCTGGGGCTGGGGCCGCTCTCCGAGGAGGAGCTGCGGGCGGTGAGCACGGCTGTGCCAGCCTGGGGCACCTCGTGGGGCACCTCATGGGGCACCTGGGGCTGGGGCGGCTGTCTGAGGAGGAGCTGCGGGCGGTGAGCACGGCTGTGCCAGTCTGGGGCACCTCATGGGGCACCTCATGGGGCACCTGTGCCACCTGGGGGCACCTGGGGGGGCACCTCATGGGGCACCTGGGGCTGGGGCAGCTGTCTGAGGAGGAGCTGCGGGCGGTGAGCACGGCTGTGCCAGCCTGGGGGCACCTCGTGGGGTACCTGGCGGCACCTGCAGGGCGTTGGGGCACCTCGGGTGGCACCTGCAGGGCTGTTTCCACATCTCCCTGTCCTTGAGGGGGTCCTGGTGGGTGCTGGGTGTCCGTGTGTCCGTCTCTGACCGTGTCCATATGTCCGTCCTGACGGTGTCCATGTGTCCATCCCTGACGGTGTCTGTCTGTCCATCCCTGACCATGTCCGTGTGTCCATCCCTGACAGTGTCCGTGTGTCCATCCCTGACAGTGTCCGTGTGTCCGTCCCTGATGTGTCCGTGTGTCCGTCCCTGACCATGTCTGTGTGTCCATCCCTGACCATGTCCGTGTGTCCATCCTGACGGTGTCCGTGTGTCCATCCCTGACGGTGTCCGTGTGTCCATCCCTGACCATGTCCGTGTGTCCATCCTGACGGTGTCCGTGTGTCCATCCCTGACGGTGTCCGTGTGTCCATCCCTGACCATGTCCGTGTGTCCATCCCTGACCATGTCCGTGTGTCCATCCCTGACCGTGTCCGTGTGTCCATCCCTGACCATGTCCGTGTGTCCATCCTGACGGTGTCCGTGTGTCCATCCCTGACCATGTCCGTGTGTCCGTCCCTGACAGTGTCCGTCTGTCCATCCCTGATGTGTCCGTGTGTCCATCCCTGACGGTGTCCGTCTGTCCATCCTGACGCTGTCCGTGTGTCCCCAGGCCTGTTACCTGCGTGGGCTGAACTCCACTCACCTGGGCCGGGCGCAGTGCCAGGCGTGGCTGGAGCAGTGGCTCCGGCTCTCCTGCCAGCTCCAAGGTACCCAAAACCTTCCCTGGGCACGGGGGTGGCACGGCGGGGGTGGCATTGCCACCATCGGGGCTCAGCCCTGTCACCTGTGCAGAGTCTGTGCCCGTGTCCACCCCTGTGCCCTGCATGCCCACCCCACTGCCCATCCCAGTGCTCCCAGTGCCCATCCAGTGCCCCTGGTGCCCATCCCTGTGTCCAACCTAGTGCCCCCTTTGTGCCCATACCAGTTCTCCCTCCGGTGCCCATTCCAGTGCCAGCCATGCCCATCTCAAGTGCTCCCCCCATTCCCATCCAGTGCCCCCTGTGCCCATCCCATTCTTGCCCCATGCCCATCCCAGTGCCCCCTGTGCCCATCCCAGTGCTCCCCGTGCCTATCACAGTGCCCATCCCAATGCCCATCCCAGTGCTCCAGTGCCCATCCCAGTGCCCATCCCAGTGCTCCCCGTGTCCATCCCAATGCCCATCCCAATGCTCCCTTTGTGCCCATCCCAGTGCCCCTGTGCCCATACCAGTGCCCATCCCAATGCTCCCCAGTGCCCCCCAGTTCTGCCCAGTCCACCCAGAATCCCCTCCATGCCCATCCCAGTGCTCCAGTCCACCCAGGGCCCATTCCATGCCCACTCCAGCCCCCCCAGTGCCCCCCAGTGCCAGTCCCAGCTCTCCCAGTGCCACTCCTCTGCCAGTCCCAGTGCCCCCAGTGCCCATGCCAGTCCTCATAGTGCCCCCAGTGCCACTCCCACCCCAGTCCCAGCTCTCCCAGTCTGCCCAGTGCCCCCCAGTGCTGCCCAGTCCACCCAGAACCCCCCAGTGCCCATCACAGCACCCCCAGTGCCCCCCAGTGCCACTCTCACCCCAATCCCAGCCTTCCCAGTGCCCCCAGTGCTCCCAGTGCCCGTGCCAGTCTCTCCCAGTGTCCCCAGTGCCACTCCCCAGCCAGTCCCAGCCCCCCCAGTACCCCCAGTGCCAGTCCCAGTGTCCCCAGCCCCCTCAGTGCCAGTCCCACCCCATCCCATGCCCCCCCCCCCCAGTGCCCCCATGCCAGTCCCTCACGGTGCCCCTGTGCCCCCGCAGCCTCGGAGGCCTCTCTGCTGGCACACAGCATGGTCCTGCTGGCCCTGGAGCCGTGCCAGCCCCCGAGGGACAGCCCCGCGTGACCGGAGGGTGACAGGGTGGCACCTGTCCGTCCTCCCCCCAGCTGGCACTGCCACAGTGACTCAGAGGTGACAGGGTGGCACCCGTGTGTCATCCCCTCCAGGTGGCACTGCCATGGTGCCCTGAGTGACCGGGCAGTGACAGGTGACACCTGCGTGTGCCCCCCGGACTGTGCTGCCGTGGTGCCCTGCACGAGCAGAGGGGTGACAGGGTGGCACCTGCGTGTCCCCTCTCCAGACTGTGCTGTGACAGTGCCCCAGGCAGGGTGGCACCTGCCTGTTCCCCCACCCCAACTGGCACTGCCACAGTGCCCTGAGTGCCCCGGGGGGTGACAGGGTGGCACCTGCGTGTCCCACCCCCACCAGACTGTGATGCCATGGTGCCCTGTGTGACCCAGGAGGTGATGGGTGGCACCTGCGTGTCCCCCCCAGACTGTGCCACCGTTGTGCCCCCAGTGACCTGGCAGTGACAGGGTGGCACCTGCGTGTCCCCCCCAGACTGTGCTGTGACAGTGACCCAGGGTGGCACCTGCGTGTCCCCACCCCCGCCCAGGCTGTGCCCCCCCTGTGCAGCCCCTGGCACAGCTGGCACAGCTGGCACAGGCGGTGGCTGTGCTGGTCAGTAATTAACTGTGTCTCGTTAATTGTGGGGAGAGAGAGCGGCTCTCGGAGCTGGAGGTTCCTGTGGGATCTGATGGTGTCCCTGTGGGATCTGCTGGGGGTTCCTGTGGGATCTGCTGGAGCTTCCTGTTGGATCTCCTGGAGGTTCCTGTGGGATCTGCTTGAGCTTCCTGTGGGATCTGCTGGAGGTTCCTGTGGGACCTGATGGTGTTCCTGTGGGATCTGCTGGGGGTTCCTGTGGGATCTGCTGGGGGTTCCTGTGGGATCTCCTGGATGTTCTCACGGGACCTGCTGGGTGTTCCCGTGGGATCTGCTGGGTGTTGTCATGGGTTCTTCTGGATGTTCCCCTGGGATTTGGTGGACGCTTCCCAGGGATCTGCTGGGTGTTCCCGTGGGATATTCTGGATGTTTGCATGGAATTTGGTGGATTCCCATGGGATCTGCTGGAGGTTCCTGTGGGATCTGTTGGTTGTTCCTGTGGGATCTGGTAGATGTTCCTGTGAGATCTTCTGGAGCTTTCCATGGAATTTGGTGGAGGTTCCCATGGGATCTGCTGGAGGTTCCTGTGGGATCTGCTGGAGGTTCCCATGGGATTTGGTGGATGCTTCCCATGGGATCTTCGGGATGCTCCCGTGAGATCTTTTGGATGCTCCTGTGGGATATTCTGGATGTTTACGTGGAATTTGGTGGATTCCCATGGGATCTGCTGAATGTTTCTGTGGGATCTGCTGGAGGTTCCTGTAGGATCTGGTAGGTGTTCCTGTGAGATCTTCTGGAGCTTTCCATGGAATTTGGTGGAGGTTCCCATGGGATCTGTTGGTTGTTCCTGTGAGATCTTCTGGAGCTTTCCATGGAATTTGGTGGATGCTTCCCGTGAGATCTTCGGGAGGTTCCCATGAGATCATCTGGATGTTCGTGTGTGATCTGGTGGGTGTTCCCATGGGATCTGTTGGAGGCTCCTCTGAGATCTGCTGGATGCTTCCCCTGGGATCTATTGGATGTTCCTGTGAGATCTTCTGGAGCCTTCCATGGAATTTGGTGGAGGTTCCCCTGGGATCTATTGGATGTTCCTGTGAGATCTTCTGGAGCCTTCCATGGAATTTGGTGGAGGTTCCCCTGGGATCTGTTGGATGTTCCTGTGAGATCTTCTGGAGCTTTCCATGGAATTTGGTGGAGGTTCCCGTAGGATCTGGTAGGTATTCCTGTGAGATCTTCTGGAGCTTTCCATGGAATTTGGTGGATGCTTCCCGTGAGATCTTCGGGAGGTTCCCATGAGATCATCTGGATGTTCGTGTGTGATCTGGTGGGTGTTCCCATGGGATCTGTTGGAGGCTCCTCTGAGATCTGCTGGATGCTTCCCCTGGGATCTATTGGATGTTCCTGTGAGATCTTCTGGAGCTTTCCATGGAATTTGGTGGATGCTTCCCGTGGGATCTTCTGGAAGTTCCTGTGGGATCTGCTGGATGCTCCTGTGGGATCTCAGGATGTTCCCCTGGGATCTGGTGGCCCTGGCTCCCTCCTGGACGCTTTTCCTGTTGCTTTTCTCCTCTGAAGAGTCTCAACTGTCCCAGCCCTGCGCCAGGGGTTGAGCAGCACCAACCCCCCAGGTCCCTGTGGGATCTCCTTGGGGTTCCCTGAGTTCCTTTTGGGGTTTCCTGGGAGAATCTGGGGTTCCTGAGAACCTTTTGGGGTTATCTGAGATCCTTTTGTGGCTTCCTGAGAGCCCTTTGGGGTTTCTCGAGAGCTTTTTGGGATCCCCTGAGATCCCTTTGGGGTCCCTGAGCTCCTTTTGAGGTTCCCTGAGAGCTTTTTGGGGTTCCCTGAGATCTTTGGGGGTCTCCTGAGAACATTTTGGGTTTCCTGAGAGCTTTCTGGGGTCTCCTGAGAACTTTTTGGGGCTTCCTGAGATCCTTTTGGGGTCTCCTGGGAACCTTTTGAGGTTCCCTGAGAGCTTTTGGGGGTTCCCTGAGATCTTTTGGGGTCTCCTGAGAACCTTTTGAGGTTCCCTGAGAGCTTTTGGGGGTTCCCTGAGATCTTTTGGGGTCTCCTGAGAACATTTTGGGGTTTCCTGAGAGCTTTCTGGGGTCTCCTGAGAACATTTTTGGGGTTTCCTGAGATCCTTTTGGAGTTTCCTGGGAACCTCTTGGGGTTTCCTGAGATCCTTTTGGGGTTTCCTGAGATCTTTTTGGGGTTTCCTGAGATCCTTTTGGGGTCTCCTGAGAACATTTTGGGTTTCCTGAGAGCTTTCTGGGGCTTCCTGGGAACCTTTTGGGGTTTCCTGAGATCCTTTTGGTTTTCCACCTAAATATTCCCCTTAAATTCATCATTTCTGGGAATTTCAGAGCCCCCCCCCCTTGAGAAATTCACGTTTTTTTCACCACAATTCAATTTCTTTTAACCATTTTTTTGGTGCTTCCGCTTAAATATTTTCCCTTAAATTCCACATTTTTGTGAGTTTCAGAACCCCCTTTAATGAATTCACATTTCAGCCAAAATTCAATCTAATTTTACCAAATTTTTTGTTTTTCCACTTAAAATTCCCCTTAAATTCCACATTTTTATGAATTTCAGAGCCCCCCTTGAGGAATTCACTTTTCAGCCAAAATTCAATCTAATTTAACCTTTTCTTTTTATTTTTCCACTTAAATATTCCCCTTAAATTCCACATTTTTGTGAGTTTCAGAACCCCCTTTAATGAATTCACATTTCAGCCAAAATTCAATCTAATTTTACCAAATTTTTTGTTTTTCCACTTAAAATTCCCCTTAAATTCCACATTTTATGAATTTCAGAACCCCCCCTTGAGGAATTCACTTTTCAGCCAAAATTCAATCTAATGTTACCAAATTTTTTGTTTTTCCACTTAAATATTCCCCTTGAATTCCACATTTTTATGAATTTCAGAGCCCCCCTTGAATTCACCATTTTCAGCCAAAATTCAATCTAATTTAAACATTCTTTCCATTTTTCCACTTAGATATTTCCCTTAAATACAGAATTTTTGTGAATTTCAGAGCCCCCCCCTTGAGAAATTCACTTTTCAGCCACAATTCACATCTAATTTTACCTTTTTTTAATGTTTTTCCCCTTAAATATTCCCCTTAAATTCAGCATTTTTCAGGAAAAAGGAGCCCATTGTTAAACTGCCCATTATTTGTGGATATGGTTGGGAAAGAAATAAATCGTAAAATATCGAAGGGAAGCTTTGTATTCACAAAATTTGAGAAAAAAAAATGGAAAATGAAAAATGAAAAGTGAAAAATGAATGGGGGTTGGAGGGATTTGAGGGGACCTCTGGATTTTGGGGGGCAGGGGGGACTCGAGGAGAGGATCTGGTGGGTGAAGTCAAATAAAAATTGTTTTAAAATGGAAAAGTGTCCTTGAAATGACTGAAATCTGGGAAAAGGGAGTGAATTCTGGGAGGTCTGGGGGGGGGGGTCACAGCTGGGGACACATCTGGGGTCAGGGTTGGGGTCACAGCTGGGGTCAGGGTTGGGGTCAGGGTTGGGGTCACATCTGGGGTCACATCTGGGGTCAGGGTTGGGGTCACAGCTGGGGTCAGGGTTGGGGTCACATCTGGGGTCAGGGTTGGGGTCAGGGTTGGGGTCAGGGTTGGGGTCAGGGTTGGGGTCACATCTGGGGTCACAGCTGGGGTCACATCTGGGGTCAGGGTTGGGGTCACATCTGGGGTCACAGCTGGGGTCACATCTGGGGTCAGGGTTGGGGTCAGGGTTGGGGTCACATCTGGGGTCAGGGTTGGGGTCACAGCTGGGGTCAGGGTTGGGGTCACATCTGGGGTCACATCTGGGGTCAGGGTTGGGGTCACCCCCAGGCCAGGGTGGGGGAGCAGAGGATCCGTGGGGATCAAAAATACCGGCAAACTGGGATTGTCACCCTCAGCCCTGTCACCCTCAAGTCCCGTGTCACCCGTTTGTCACCTCCCAACCCTGTCACCCCTCAGCCCCGTGTCACTTCTGAGCCTTGTGTCACCTCTCAGTCTTGTCACCCTGCAGCCCTGTGTCACCCCTGGGTCACTTTCCAGCCTTGCCACCCCTCAGTCCTGTCACCCCTCAGCCCTGTGTCACCCCTCAGTCCTGTCACCCCTCAGTCCTGTCACCCTTCAGCCCCGTGTCACCTCCCAGCCCTGTCATCTCTCGGTTCTGCGTCACTCCTTTGTCACCTCCCAGCCTTGTGCCACCCCTGTGTCACCTCTGAGCTGTTTGTCACCTCTCAGTTCTGTGTCACCCCTCGGTCCCGTGTCACCTCCCAGCCCTGTCCTCTCTCAGCCTCTGTTTGTCACCTCTGAGCTCTTTGTCACCCCTAAGTCCTGTGTCACCTCTGAGCCTGTGTCACCCATTTGTCACCTCCCAGTCCTGTGTCACCTCTCAGCCTCATGTCACCTCCCAGTCCTGTGTCACCTCTCAGCCCCGTGTCACCCCTCAGCCCTGGTCACCCCTCAGCCCTGTGTCACCTCCCAGCACTGTCACCGGTAAGTCCTGTGTCACCTCTGAGCCCTGTGTCACTCCTGTGTCCCCTCTCTGAGCTCTTTGTCACCTCTCAGTCCTGTGTCACCCCTTAGTCCTGGTCACCCTTCAGTCCTGTGTCACCCCTCCCAGCCCTGTGTCACCTTTGAGCTGTTTGTCACCTCCCAGCCCCGTGTCACCTCTGAGCCCTGTGTCACCTCTTAGTTCTGTCACCCCTCAGCCCTGGTCACCCCTCAGTCCTGTGTCACCCGTTTGTCACCTCTCAGTCCTGTGTGACCTCTCAGCTCTGTCACCTCTGAGTTCTGTGTCACCCTGTCACCCCTCAGCCCTGTGTCACCCCTCAGTTCTGTCACCCCTCAGCCCTGTGTCCCCTCCCGGCCCTGCCACCTCTCAGGCCTGTCACCCCCAAGTCCTGCGTCACCTCTGTGCCCTGTGTCACCTGTCAGTTCTGTCACCTCCCAGCCCTGTGTCACCCCTGTGTCACCTCTGAGCTCTTTGTCACCCCTCAGCCCTGTGTCACCCCTGTGTCACCTCCCAGCCCTGTGTCACCTCTCAGCCCTGTGTCACCCTTGTGTCAGCCTTCAGTTCTGTCACCTCTCAGCCCTGTGTCACCTCTCAGTCCTGTCAACTGTAAGTCCTGTGTCACCCGTTTGTCACTTCCCAGCCCCGTGTCACCTCTCAGCTCTGTCACTTCTCATCCCTGTGTCACCTCTGAGCCTTGTGTCACCCCTGTCACCTCTGAGCCCTGTGTCACCCTTCAGCCCTGGTCACCCCTCAGTCCTGTGTCACCTGTTTGTCAGCTCTGAGCCCTGTGTCACCCCTCAGTTCTGTCACCCGTTTGTCACCCAGCTCTTTGTCACCCCCTGTGTCACCCCTCAACCCTGTCACCACATCCTGGGCAGTGGCACAGGGACAATGCCAGCCCTGGATGGTGGCACAGGGACAGTGACAGCCCTTGAGTGGCACAGGGACAGTGCCAGCTCTGGGGGGTGGCACAGGGACAGTGCCAGCCCTTGAGAGGACACAGGGACAGTGCCAGCTCTGGGTGGTGGCACAGGGACAGTGCCAGCCCTTGAGAGGACACAGGGACAGTGCCAGCCCAGGGAGTGGCACAGGGACAGTGCCAGCCCAGGGAGTGGCACAGGGACGATGCCACCCTCCAGGGCAGAGCCAAAGGTGCTGGAAGGAAACCAGAAAATAAAACAGGAATTCTTTTCTTTCTCTGCTTTGCTTTCTTTATTCTATCTCTTAAAAACTGCCAATAAAACTTTTAAAATTCAATATCCCCAATTCAATTAAAAAATTCAATATCCCCAAATATCTTCAGCACCATTCCCCAAGCAAAAATCAGAACAGAAAGCAGCAAAAAGAACAGAAAGCAAAAAAAAAAAATCCCTCATCCATAAAACCATCTACACCCATCCCTAAACCCCTCCTAAATCAATAAAATTGAATTGGATTGGATTGGATTGGATTAATTGGATTGGATTGGATTAATTGGATTGGATTGAATTGGATTGGATTGGATTGGATTGGATTGGATTGGATTGGATTAATTGAATTGGATTGGATTGGATTGGATTGGATTGGATTGGATTGGATTGGATTGGATTGGATTGGATTGGATTAATTGAATTGGATTGGATTGGATTGGATTAATTGGATTGGATTGGATTGGATTGGATTGGATTGGATTGGATTGGATTGGATTGGATTGGATTGGATTGGATTGGATGGGATTGGATTGGATGGGATTGGATTGGATTAATTGAATTGGATTGGATTGGATTGGATTGGATTAATTGGATTGGATTGGATTGGATTAATTGGATTGGATTGGATTGGATTGGATTAATTGGATTGGATTGGATTGGATTAATTGGATTGGATTGGATTGGATTGGATTGGATTGGATTGGATTGGATTAATTGAATTGAATCTAATGTAATTTAATCTAATCTAATCCAATCTAATCTAAAATTAATCTAATCTAATCTAATCTAATCTAATCTAATCTAATCTAATCTAATCTAATCTAATCTAATCTATAATCTAATCTAATGAATGTAATGGAATGGCATGGAATCTAATCTAAAATCTAATCTAATCTAGTCTAATCTAATCTAACATAATATAATCAAATCTAGTATAGTCTAGTCTAATTAATCTAAACAATCTAATCTAGATTGTTTCTAGTCTAATTAATCTAATCTAATCTAATCTAATCTAATCTAATCCAATCTAATCTAATCTAATCTAATCTAATCTAATCTAATCTAATCTAATCTAATGTAATCTAATCTAATCTAATCTAACCTAATCTAATCTAATCTAATCTAATCTAACCTAACCTAATCTAATCTCCCATGTCTAATAGAGCCTTAAATGTGCCAGCGAGTCCCAGCCCACGATCTCCCTGCTGCCCTGGAGGTTCCCAGCGCCCTGTTCCGCGGGCACGCAGCCGGGCACGCTGCCCCTCATCTCCTCGTGCCACGCGGCCTCCAGGAACGCCGTGGCCATCAGGGTTTCATCCAGGCCTGGCTTAGCAGGGCTGGGCTCAGGGAGGGCCTGGGGCCAGCCCCGTGCCCGGCTGGGGCGCAGGGAGAAGGTTCCAGGCTGCCCCAGAGCGCAGAACTCCCCCTGCTCCACGGGGACGTCCAGCAGCGCTTCCCACTCCGTGCTGCCCTTCAGCTCCGTCAGCTCGCCCGGCGCCTCCTGGCACCCCTGGGCGCAGCCGGGCACCCAGGGCGCCTCTGCCCAGGGCTGCTGGCTCTGCTGGGCGCCTCGGTTCTCCGCGGGGCTCCACCGGTGGCTGCTCTCAAACTCCTCGAACTCGCGCAGCAGCCGCTGCAGCTCCGCGCCCACCTCGAGGCCACCGCGGGCGGCGGTGACGGTGGCGGTGCCAGCGGGGCTGGGCACGCGGCGGGGACACGGCTGGGCTCGCCGGGAGGATGGCACGGGGTCTGGAAGGGCCCTGTGGGACAGAGATGGGTCACCATTGTGTGCTCTGAAAAATCATCTCTGCCCAGCGCGCTTCCCACGGGGAGCTGAGAATGCTCAGGGGAAAATGAAAACAATTCTTTTGTCATTTGCTTCTCCTGCGTTTTGCTGCTTTGGGATGTGGTTGGACATTGTTAACCCAGGTAATTGTTTCATTGGTTTCTGCTGTGAATTGTTTGGAATTAATGAATTAATGGCCAATTAGGGCCAAGATGTGTCAGGACTCTGAAGAGAGTCACAAGTTTTTCATTATCATTTTTTTTAGCTTTTGTCTGTGTCCTTTCCCTATTCTTTAGTAGAGTTTAGTATAGCATTCTTTTATATATATATATATATATATATATATATATATATATATATATATATATAATTATAATTATAATTATAATTATAATTATATAATAAAGATTATATTATAATTTATCATATTATATTATATTATGAATATTATTAATATAATATAATATAATATAATATAATATAATATAATATAATATAATACAATATAATATAATACAATATAATATAATATAATATAATATAATACAATACAATACAATACAATACTATACTATACTATATTATATTATATTATATTATATTATATTATATTATATTATACATATTATATAATGTTATATATGAAATAATATATTATTTATATTATATATTATATGTCTATTATATAATATATAGTATATAATTATGTAATTATATAATTACATATATATTATATAATTATATAATACATATACATATCTATTATAATTACATAATATTTAATATATATAATTATATATTAAATATATATATCAGCTTTCTAAGTACATGGAGTCAGATTCACTCCTTCCTGCCATGGGGGACCCCAGAAAACACCACACCTAATCATGGCTTTCTTTCCTTTTTTTCTTTCCTTGGCTCAGCCCCAGAGCCCCACTGAGGGGTGTTTTACCAGGACCAAGGACCTCTCGCCCTTACTCAGTTTTTCTCTATCAAGACCGTTGTTATTTTGCCTTTTTTTTTATTTTTTTTGTTGTTGTTTCCAACACTGCCACAAAAGCCATCCTGCTGATTGTATTCATCTGAAGTAACTCAGCTATTTTAAACATGATATAAATCACCAAAATATTATAAGACCAAGTTTGAGGAGACCCTTATAGCAGTGGATTTGGTTTTATACCTCTTGCACCTAGCTTGGTGTACTCTATATATAGAGTTTTGTTATTTTGTCTTTTAATAAAACTTTTCTGTTTCTAACACTACCACAGAACCCATCCTGCTGATTTTATCAGCTATCAGCTATCAGCTCAGCTATCCCAAACATGGCAAAAATCACCAAAATCTTATAAAATCTAGCTCGAGGAGACCCTCGTATCTCTGGATTTGGTTTTTCCTGAGAATCACCTGTGTCCTTTGAGGGTGCTGCTCTTGAGCCACTGGGCGTACTGGGGGTGAAGCTTCCAGAAGGCTCCTCTGCCCGGCTCCCCCTTCTCGCGGGGCACCTTCACAAAGCGCTTGTTGATGCACAGGTTGTGCCTGATGGAGCTCTGCAGGCAAAGAAAAAAGAAATGAATTTTTAAAATTTTCAAAGTTTAATAGTAATAAAATGATGCACAGGTTGTGCCTGATGGAGCTCTGCAGGCAAAGAAAAAAGAAATGAATTTTTAAAATTTTCAAAGTTTAATAGCAGTAAAATGATGCGCAGGTTGTGCCTGATGGAGCTCTGCAGGCAAAGGAAAAAGAAATAAATTTTTAAAATTTTCAAAGTTTAATAGTAGTAAAATGATGCGCAGGTTGTGCCTGATGGAGCTCTGAAGGCAAAATAAAAAGAAATAAATTTTTTAAATTTTCAAAGTTTAATAGTAATAAAATGATGCACAGGTTGTGCCTGATGGAGCTCTGCAGGCAAAGGAAAAAGAAATGAATTTTTAAAATTTTCAAAGTTTAATAGCAGTAAAATGATGCGCAGGTTGTGCCTGATGGAGCTCTGCAGGCAAAGAAAAAAGAAATAAATTTTTAAAATTTTCAAAGTTTAATAGTAATAAAATGATGCGCAGGTTGTGCCTGATGGAGCTCTGAAGGCAAAATAAAAAGAAATAAATTTTTTAAATTTTCAAAGTTTAATAGTAGTAAAATGATGCACAGGTTGTGCCTGATGGAGCTCTGCAGGCAAAGAAAAAAGAAATGAATTTTTTAAATTTTCAAAGTTTAATAGCAGTAAAATGATGCACAGGTTGTGCCTGATGGAGCTCTGCAGGCAAAGGAAAAAGAAATGAATTTTTTAAATTTTCAAAGTTTAATAGTAATAAAATGATGCGCAGGTTGTGCCTGATGGAGCTCTGAAGGCAAAATAAAAAGAAATAAATTTTTTAAATTTTCAAAGTTTAATAGTAATAAAATGATGCGCAGGTTGTGCCTGATGGAGCTCTGAAGGCAAAATAAAAAGAAATAAATTTTTTAAATTTTCAAAGTTTAATAGTAATAAAATGATGCACAGGTTGTGCCTGATGGAGCTCTGCAGGCAAAGGAAAAAGAAATGAATTTTTAAAATTTTCAAAGTTTAATAGCAGTAAAATGGTGCGCAGGTTGTGCCTGATGGAGCTCTGCAGGCAAAGAAAAAAAGAAATAAATTTTTAAAATTTTCAAAGTTTAATAGTAATAAAATGATGTGCAGGTTGTGCCTGATGGAGCTCTGCAGGCAAAGAAAAAAAGAAATAAATTTTTAAAATTTTCAAAGTTTAATAGTAATAAAATGATGCGCAGGTTGTGCCTGATGGAGCTCTGAAGGCAAAATAAAAAGAAATAAATTTTTTAAATTTTCAAAGTTTAATAGCAGTAAAATGATGCACAGGTTGTGCCTGATGGAGCTCTGCAGGCAAAGAAAAAAGAAATGAATTTTTTAAATTTTCAAAGTTTAATAGCAGTAAAATGATGCGCAGGTTGTGCCTGATGGAGCTCTGCAGGCAAAGGAAAAAGAAATGAATTTTTTAAATTTTCAAAGTTTAATAGCAGTAAAATGATGCACAGGTTGTGCCTGATGGTGCTCTGCAGGCAGAAAAGAAATGAATTTTTAAAATTTTCAAAGTTTAATAGCAGTAAAATGATGCACAGGTTGTGCCTGATGGAGCTCTGCAGGCAGAAAAGAAATGAATTTTTTAAATTTTCAAAGTTTAATAGCAGTAAAATGATGCACAGGTTGTGCCTGATGGTGCTCTGCAGGCAGAAAAGAAATGAATTTTTAAAATTTTCAAAGTTTAATAGCAGTAAAATGATGCACAGGTTGTGCCTGATGGAGCTCTGCAGGCAAAGTAAAAAGAAATGAATTTTTTAAATTTTCAAAGTTTAATAGCAGTAAAATGATGCACAGGTTGTGCCTGATGGAGCTCTGCAGGCAAAGAAAAAAGAAATGAATTTTTAAAATTTTCAAAGTTTAATAGCAGTAAAATGATGCACAGGTTGTGCCTGATGGTGCTCTGCAGGCAGAAAAGAAATGAATTTTTAAAATTTTCAAAGTTTAATAGCAGTAAAATGGTGCGCAGGTTGTGCCTGCTGGAGCTCTGCAGGCAGAAAAGAAAACAAGCTTTTAAAATTTTAAAGGTTTAAGAGTAATAATGTTAAATTACAACCATTAAGTTAATGGTTGTAAGAGTAGCAATATAATTAGAGTAATAAAAATTTGGACAATTAGGATTTAGGACAATATAAGACAATAAAAACAAAGAGTTATGGATGTTCTCGTTGCCTTTTTCTGGGTAAAATAAGCCCAGAAAAGAGAGGATTAACCCTTAAAAGCAACAGCCTGTTGCATATTCATACATCTCATGAATAATTCATAATTCCACTCAAACACAGGATTCTGTGTCAGCTCTTCCTCTGAATTCTGATGGCTCTTCAGGCCTGAGCAAGGTGGGAATGTGAAAAATGCCAATCATTTATTTTTAAAATTTTAAGACCTTAATAGTAATAAAATAGTTATAAAAATAGCAATATAATCAGAGTAACAAAAATTTGGACAATTAGGATTTAGGACAATATGAGATAATTAAACAGATGGTCCAGGTACCTTTTCCTGGGCAAAATAAACCTGAAAAAGGACCCACGTTAACAGAGGATTAACCCTTAAAAGCAACAGCCTGTTGCATATTCATACACCTCATCCATGGTGCAAAAATTCCATTCAAACACAGGATTCTGTCTGGGCTTCTTCCTCTGAATCCTGATGGCCAAGGTGGGAAGAACTTAATAAAAAAGCAATAAATTATCTTTTTTTTTGAAAGATTCAGGTGTCCTGTGGCTTCTATATTGCTGTGAATCCTCCCAAAAAATGCATCTTACATAGCACAGTTTCTATTTTAACATTTTGTTACAGCCTAAAACTATATTTAACACACTATTTAAGAAGATTATTGCAGCACAAATTTCTAACATAACACATATAATAATAATTTGAATATTTGCAAAAAGCCAATCATAAAACATGCTTAAATATTTAACACAATACTTAAGGAAATTAATACAGCACAACTTTCTAACATAACATAATATTCATTTGAAACATTCCTACCCAGATATAATCTGGGATTTCAAACATTCCTACCTGGATAAAATCTGAGATTTCAAACATTCCTACCTGGATACAATCTGAGATTTCAAACATTCCTACCTGGGTACAATTGAGATTTCAAACATTCCTGCCTGGATACAATTGAGATTTCAAACATTCCTGCCTGGATACAATCTGAGATTTCAAACATTCCTGCCTGGGTACAATCTGGGATTTCAAACATTCCTGCCTGGATACAATCTGAGATTTCAAACATTCCTACCTGGATACAATTGAGATTTCAAACATTCCTGCCTGGATACAATCTGAGATTTCAAACATTCCTACCTGGGCACAATTGAGATTTCAAACATTCCTACCTGGGCACAATTGAGATTTCAAACATTCCTACCTTGATATAATCTGAGGTTTCAAACATTCCTACCCAGATATAATCCAGAGGTTTTTGAGACACCAGCACTTCTCCACTGGATTCCCCAGAGGAACAGCAGCTGCCTCCTCTTCCCCTGGATCTTCAGAGGAAGAATAAATCCTTCTCTCCAGATCCCTGCTCCAGCAGAACCACTCCTGACACTGCAGGAGGGCTGAGCCACAATTCCAATGGGACTGCCACCAACATCCTGACCCACAGGGTGCCAGGCTGGGTTCTGATTCTGTCAGTGTTGTTTTTAGTTCACTGCATTTGTTTATTTTATCCTTTCATTTTCTTCCCTATTAAAGAACTGTTATCCCTGCTCCCATATTTTTGGCCTGAGAGCTCTTAATATAAAATTTATAGCAATTTGGAGGGAGGGGGTTTGTATTCTCCATTTCAGGGATGGGTCCTGCCCTCCTTAGCGCACACCTGTCCTTCCAACCTAACGAGACAAAATGTTATTCTTGCTCTCATATTTTTAATATAAAATTTATAGCAATACTGATGAGGGGAGGGTTTACATTCTCCATTTCCGGGGAGGCTCCTGCCTTTCTTAGCACACACCTGGCTTTCCAAACCGAGACAAACCATTATTCCTGCTCCCATATTTTTTGACTGAAAGCCCTTAATATAAAATTTATAGCAATTTGGAAGGAGGGGGTTTATATTCTCCATTTCAGGGGTGGGTCTTGCCTTCTTTAGCACACAGCTGTCTTTTCTAACCAAGACAAACTGTTATTTCCTGCTCCCATATTTTTGCCTGAGAGCCCCTTAATTTCAAATTTCTAGCAATTCGGAGAGGTGGGGAGGGTTTACATTTTCCATTTCGGGGGAGGCTCCTGCCTTCCTTAGCAGACTCCTGTCTTTCCAAACCAAGACAAACTGTTACTCCCGCTCTCATATTTTTAATATAAAATTTATAGCAATTCAGATGAGGGGAGTGTTTACATTTTCCATTTCATGGGAGGCTCCTGCCCTTGCTCAGCAGCCACTTCCCAAACCCACACCCCCTCTCCTACCTGCCAGCTGGGGTGGGCACGGCGGAAATAGCAGAAATTGTCGCTGATCCACTTGCAGATGGCAGCCAGGGTGAGCTTGGGCTGCTGGCTGGCCTCCATGGCCATGCAGATCAGCGTGGCGTACGAGTAGGGCGGCTTGACGTGGCCGTTCGTCCTGTAGTCGGCGTCCCCCGGGTGTCCCGGCGGGGTCACGGCCCGGGGCACGCTCGCGGTGCCCGGCGAGGACGCGGCCGAGCGCGGGATGTCCATGTAGTGGCCGAGCTCCTCGGAGGTCAGGGGAAACCCCGGGCTCTGGAAGTCCACCAGGCTCACCAGGTTCTCCCAGATGCTGCAGCGGTCCTCGGGGTCCTGGGAGATGGGGGCCAAGCCCAGGTGGGCGCCCGTCAGCTCGGCCAGCCACAGCAGGTCGGGCTGGGCACCGCGGCGCTCGTCCTGGCCGGAGCCCTGGGCTCTGGGCACGGGGCTGGAGCACACCATGGCTCAGGGGAGGCTGCAGGAGGTAAAGGGCACAGTGAAATAAGAGATTTTTTTTGTCGCGGACATCTTTTATGTAAAAATTCTTTCTTTAGGATTTATGAACATGGATTTGTATTTTGGGTATTCAATACTTGTATAGATAAAAGGACCCTGGAATCGCCTGTGAATTGCGGTGTGTGTTTGGGAATTATCCCACAATAAACATCCACTTTCTAACTCTAAACTTTTAGGGAGTTTTCGGATACTGGTACCAGATCAATATTCATATTGGAAATGAGATGTACCAAAGTTATGAATATGCATTTGTATTTTGGGTATTCAGTACTTGTATAGATAAAAGGACTCTGTAATCACCTGTAAATTGCAGCGTGTATTTGGGAGTTATCTTGCAATGAACATTCACTCTCTAACTCTAAACTGTGAGAGAGTTTTTGTCTGTCACAGTTGGATATCGGCACTAGATCAATATCCATATTGGGAATGAGATGTACCAAAGTTATCAATATGTGTTTGTATTTTGGGTATTCAATACTTGTGTTGAATTGATATCTATGGATATCAAAATCCATAGATGAATATCCATATTGGGAATGAGATGTACCAAAGTTATCAATATGTGTTTGTATTTTGGGTATTCAATACTTGTGTTGAATTGATATCTATGGATATCAAAATCCATAAATCAATATCCGTGTTGGGAATGGGATGCACCAAAGTTTTCAATATATATTTTGTATTTTGGGTATTCAATACTTGTATAGATAAAAGATATATTTGTATAAATAAAATATATAGATTATATATTATATAGATACAGATTTGTAATCACCTGTAAATTGCAGTGTGTGTTTGGGAGTTATCCCACAGTAAACATTCACTTTGTAACTTTGAACTGTTAGAGAGTTTTTGGATATTGGTACTAGATCAATATCCATATTGGGAGTGGGGTGCACCAAAGTTATCAATATGTATTTATATTCTGGGTATTCAATACTTGTGTTGAATTGATATCTATGGATATCATAATCCATAAATCAATATCCCTGTTGGGAATGGGATGCACCAAAGTTTTCAATATATATTTTGTATTTTGGGCATTCAATACTTGTATAGATAAAAGATATAGATTATATATTATATAGATACAGATTTGTAATCACCTGTAAATTGCAGTGTGTGTTTGGGAGTTATCCCACAATAAACATCCACTTTGTAACTCCAAACTGTCAGGGAGTTTTTGGATATTGGTACCAGATCAATATCCATATTGGGAATGGGATGTGCCAAATCATGAATATGCATTAGCATTTTAGGTATTCAATACTTGTACAGATAAAAGGACTGTAATCACCTGTGAATTGCAGTGTGTATTTGGGAATTATCCCACAATAAGGATCCACTTGCTAACTTTAACCTGTTAGAGAGTTTTTGGATATCGGTACTAGATCGATATCCGGATTTTTAATAAATCAGCGGACTCTATTTATCCTGTGTATCGCTTCAGGAGGGTTGAGGTTCTGCGAGGTGCAGCCGCTGCCTGGCACCCAACAGGCGCTCCTGGAACCCCTGAAGCTGCCTGGGTGACACCTCTGGGTGACACCTCTGGGTGACACGGAGCTCCATGCTTGCCCTGGTGGGGATTTTACAGCCCTGAACCTCGGGAAATTCCCTCTAAACCCGCCGGGCTGGCACTGCCCAGCGAGGTTTTGGCAGGAAAGAAATCAGCATCCCCTCCCTGCCCTTAAACAACACAAACTCAGTCCTGCATCCCACCGAGCCAGGCTGTTCCTCACGGGTCGCAGGAGAGTCCAACACCTCCGCCCTAAATACCCTAAAAAACTCCTCCATCCTCCTATCCCGTCCCTGCCACCGATTTCCCCCCCTTTGATGCCGTTTCTTTGCCATCTCCCCCATCCCCGGTCCCCAAAACCAACCGGTGGCAGGGAGGGACCCCAAGCCCAGCGTCCCTCCGGGGAGCGGCACCTTCAGCCTGCGGGGAGCTCCGGGGGTGCTGCGCTGCTTCGGCCTCCGGGCTGCGAATCCGGGCTGTGTTTGGGGCCAGGAGAGAGGCGGGGAGGGAGGGAGAGGAGCGGCCCGGGGGCAGCAGCGGCCGCTGGCCCGGCGGGACCGGGAGCGCGGCGGAACCCGGGGCGCGCGGGGGGCGCCGCCGTTTGGGGCGGGGGGCTCGCGGGCGGCTCCCGGGACGAGCATTCGCTCGCATTCGTTCGTTTTCGCTCGCATTCCCTCGCCCGGTGGCCAAACGGGCTCCTTGGTGCCGCGTCGGGCTCGGCGGAGCGGCGGCACCGGGCTCCGGTAGCGGGGGAGCCGCGGCATCCCCGGAGCGCTCCCCCGAGCCCGCTCGCTCGCCGCAGTCCCGGGAGAGGAGAACGGGCCCGGGCCGGGAGGGAGAGCGAGGGCTGAGGAAGGGCAGGAACGCAGAGAGATGGGAAGGGAGAAGGGGAAAAGAGCGCGGAGGGGCCGGGGCTGGCGGGGTCGTACCGGGGATGGGGCCCGGGGGTGCCGGGGAGCAGAGCGGGGCAGGGACAGCGGCAGCAGCCCCGAAGGCGATGTCCTGCCCTGTGTCCTGTGTGTGTGTCCTGTGTGTGTGTCCTGTGTGTGTGTCCTGTGTGTGTGTCCTGTGTGTGTCCTGTGTGTGTGTCCTGTGTGTGTGTCCTGTGTGTGTGTCCTGCCCTGTGTCCTGTGTGTGTGTCCTGTGTGTGTGTCCTGTGTGTGTGTCCTGTGTGTGTGTCCTGTGTGTGTGTCCTGTGTGTGTGTCCTGTGTGTGTCCTGTGTGTGTGTCCTGTGTGTGTGTCCTGTGTGTGTGTCCTGTGTGTGTGTCCTGTGTGTGTCCTGTGTGTGTGTCCTGTGTGTGTGTCCTGTGTGTGTGTCCTGTGTGTGTGTCCTGTGTGTGTGTCCTGTGTGTGTGTCCTGTGTGTGTCCTGTATGTGTGTCCTGTGTGTGTGTCCTGTGTGTGTGTCCTGTGTGTGTGTCCTGTGTGTGTCCTGTATGTGTGTCCTGTGTGTGTGTCCTGTGTGTGTCCTGTGTGTGTGTCCTGTGTGTGTGTCCTGTGTGTGTCCTGTGTGTGTGTCCTGTGTGTGTGTCCTGTGTGTGTGTCCTGTGTGTGTGTCCTGTGTGTGTCCTGTGTGTGTGTCCTGTGTGTGTGTCCTGTGTGTGTGTCCTGTGTGTGTGTCCTGTGTGTGTGTCCTGTGTGTGTCCTGTGTGTGTGTCCTGTGTGTGTGTCCTGTGTGTGTGTCCTGTGTGTGTCCTGTGTGTGTGTCCTGTGTGTGTGTCCTGTGTGTGTGTCCTGTGTGTGTCCTGTGTGTGTGTCCTGTGTGTGTGTCCTGTGTGTGTGTCCTGCCCTGTGTCCTGTGTGTGTGTCCTGTGTGTGTCCTGTGTGTGTGTCCTGTGTGTGTGTCCTGTGTGTGTCCTGTGTGTGTCCTGTGTGTGTGTCCTGTGTGTGTGTCCTGTGTGTGTCCTGTGTGTGTCCTGTGTGTGTGTCCTGTGTGTGTGTCCTGTGTGTGTGTCCTGTGTGTGTCCTGTGTGTGTGTCCTGTGTGTGTGTCCTGTGTGTGTCCTGTGTGTGTCCTGTGTGTGTGTCCTGTGTGTGTGTCCTGTGTGTGTCCTGTGTGTGTCCTGTGTGTGTGTCCTGTGTGTGTGTCCTGTGTGTGTCCTGTGTGTGTGTCCTGTGTGTGTCCTGTGTGTGTGTCCTGTGTGTGTGTCCTGTGTGTGTCCTGTGTGTGTGTCCTGTGTGTGTGTCCTGTGTGTGTCCTGTGTGTGTCCTGTGTGTGTCCTGTGTGTGTGTCCTGTGTGTGTGTCCTGTGTGTGTGTCCTGTGTGTGTGTCCTGTGTGTGTCCTGTGTGTGTGTCCTGTGTGTGTCCTGTGTGTGTGTCCTGTGTGTGTGTCCTGTGTGTGTGTCCTGTGTGTGTGTCCTGTGTGTGTCCTGTGTGTGTGTCCTGTGTGTGTCCTGTGTGTGTGTCCTGTGTGTGTGTCCTGTGTGTGTGTCCTGTGTGTGTCCTGTGTGTGTGTCCTGTGTGTGTGTCCTGTGTGTGTGTCCTGTGTGTGTCCTCTGTCCTGCCCTGTGTGTCCTGACCCATGTCCTGCCCTGTGTCCTGTGTGTGTGTCCTGTGTGTGTCGTGTGTCCTGCCCTCTGTCCTGCCCCGTGTGTGTCCTGCCCTGTGTCTTCCCCTCTGTCCTGCCCTCTGTATGTCCTGCCCCGTGTCCTGCGTCCTACTCTGTGTCCTGCCGTCTGTCCTGCCCTGTGCGTCCTACCCACGTCCTGCCCTGTGTCCCGCCCTGTGTCCTGCTCTTTGTCCCGTGCCGTGTCCTGCCCTGTGTGTGTCCTACAGTGTGTCCTCCCCTGTGACCTTCCCCTCTGTCCTGTCCTCTGTGTGTCCTGCCCTGAGTGTCCTGCCCTGAGTGTCCTGCCCTGTGTCCTGCCCTGTGACCTTCCCCTCTGTCCTGCCCTCTGTGTGTCATCCCCTCTGTCCCGTGCTGTGTCCTGCCCTGTCTGTGTCCTGCCCGGTGTCCCACCCTCTGTTGTCCTGTGTCCTGCCCTGAGTCCCACGCTGTGTCCCTGTGTCCTGCCCCCTTGTCCTGCCCTCTGCCCTGTGTCCTGTCCCGTGTCCTGCTCTCTGCGTGTCCTATCGTGTGTCCCGCCCCGTGTCTGTCCTGCCCTGTGTCCCACGCTGTGTCCCACGCTGTGTCCCACGGTGTGTCCCGCCCTCTGTCCCGCCCCGTGTCCCTGTGTCCCACGCTGTGTCCCACGCTGTGTCCCACGCTGTGTCCCTGTGTCCCACGCTGTGTCCCACGGTGTGTCCCACGCTGTGTCCCACGGTGTGTCCCACGCTGTGTCCCACGCTGTGTCCCACGCTGTGTCCCTGTGTCCCACGCTGTGTCCCTGTGTCCCACGCTGTGCCCCTGTGTCCCACGCTGTGTCCCACGCTGTGTCCCGCCCTCTGTCCCGCCCCGTGTCCGTCCAGCCCCCTGGAGCACCCTCAGCCCTTTGGCTGCTCCCCGAGCCCCCAGCCCAGTTCTGGCTCCTCATGCAGCACCCACAGCCCTGAGGGCAAACCTGGGGGTACGGGGGGGGCTGGCAGAGCCCCGAATTAAAGGGTTAAAGGGCTGCGCCCTCGGCGGAATCTCAAAATCACAGCCAGGGGTTTGTAAGAGAAATCCCCCGCTGACCCCTGCGTCAGAAACCTCTGTCACTGACCCCTTGAGCCAGAAATTCACTCGAAGGTTTGCAGGAGAAACGTTTAATACGAAAAATCCTCTTTTACAGACAGGTTCGACACATTCTACTTGATTGGCTGACTGATAAAAACATCTTTTCACAAATAATCCTTGAGAAGAGTAGAGAAACAGAATAGGAAAAGACCTAGGGGACATCAGGAGGGCGGGGATGGAGTCTGTCCACCCCCAGGACCCTCCAGGTCTCCTTCCTGGTCCTCAGGAGTCACTGAGGGGACAGCAGGAGTGGATCCAGGGGCTCTGTGCACCCCCAGGACCCTGCAGGTGTCCCCCTGGTCCCCAGGAGCGATTGGGGGGAGAGCAGGGACGGATTCAGACACTTTGGGCACCCCCAGAAACCTCCAGGTGTCCCCAGGAGTCACTAGGGACAGATCCAGGTGCTCTGGGCACCTCCAGGACCCTCCCAGGTCCCCAAGAAGGGAGAGCAGGAGGGCAAGGATTGATCCAGACCCTCTGTCCCTTCCCAGGACCCTCCCAGGTGTCCCCAGGAGGGGACAACAGGGACAGATCCAGGTGCTCTGCGCACCCCCAGGGCCCTCCAGGTGTCCCCCTGGTCCTCAAGAAGGGAGAGCAGGGATTGTTCCAGATCCTCTGTCCCTCTCCAGGACCCTCCAGGTGTGCCCAGGAGTCACTGAGGGGACAGCAGGGGTGGATCCAGACACTCTGTCCCTCTACAGGACCTTCCAGGTGTCCCCTCAGTGCCCAGGAAGGGACAGCAGGGGTGGATCCAGGTCCTCTGAGCACCCCCAGGACCCTGCAGGTGTGCCCCTGGTCCTCAAGAAGGGACAGCAGGGATTGTTCCAGATCCTCTGTCCCTCTCCAGGACTCTCCAGGTGTCCCTCAGGAGTCACTGAGGGGACAGCAGGGGTGGATCCAGATGTTCTGTGCATGCCCAGGATCTGTGAGGGGCTGTGGGGGGCTCTGGGGAGCTGGGGGGGGATTGGGGGGATCTGTGAGGGGCTGGGAGGTGTCACCCCACACTGGGATGTCCCCCGTTCCCAGCACCTCTAATTGGGGTGCTGGGGATGGAGGGACACCCCATTATGGGGGTCCCACTCTTGCTTCCCCCCCCCATCCCCGGGTTCCCTGTACCCCCAGAACCTCCTCAGTCTTGGGGGGAACACAGGGACCCCTCCCCATGCCCCCCTCCCTTCCCCCCAATTCCATCCCCGGCACCCCCAAAACCCGCCCGCCAGGAGGCGCCGCTGCCTGTCATTTGCATATTTTTGCATATTCTTTGCATATTTTTTGCATACGGCCCAGCCGCTCCGCGTGCCGACAGCGCTCCCTGGCGGCGGAACCGGGCAAAGCGCGGCCACGCCCACTCCGCCAAGCCCCGCCGTGGCACCGGCACCTGGCACACCTGTCACTGTCACACCTGTCACTGTCACTGTCACCTGTCACTGTCACACCTGTCACACCTGTCACTGTCACACCTGTCACTGTCACTGTCACCTGTCACTGTCACACCTGTCACTGTCACTGTCACACCTGTCACTGTCACTGTCACCTGTCACTGTCACTGTCACACCTGTCACTGTCACACCTGTCACTGTCACCTGTCACTGGCACACCTGTCACTGTCACTGTCACCCATCACCCGTCACTGTCACCCATCACCTGTCACTGTCACACCTGTCACTGTCACATCTGCCATTGTCACTGTCACCCATCACCTGTCACACTTGCCACTGTCACCAGTCACTGTCACACCTGTCACTGTCACTGTTACCCATCACCTGTCACTGTCACCCATCACCTGTCACTGTCACACCTGTCACTGTCACACCTGTCACTGTCACTCATCACCTGTCACACCTGTCACTGTCACACCTGTCACTGTCACTGTCACCTATCACCCGTCACTGTCACCCATCACCTGTCACTGTCACTGTCACACCTGTCACTGTCACTGTCACACCTGTCACTGTCACCCGTCATCTGTCACCGCAACGGGGGGGGGGGCCAGGACTGACCCTGCCCCTCGGAGCGGGCCCGGGGGAACCCGCGGGGGGACAGCGGCACCCCCAGAGTGAGCAGTGACCCCAGAGTGACCGTGAGTGACCCCAGAGTGACCGTGAGTGACCCCCAGAGTGACCAATGAGTGACCGTGAGTGACCCCAGAGTGAGCAGTGACCCCAGAGTGACCGTGAGTGACCCCAGAGTGACCGTGAGTGACCCCAGAGTGACCCCCAGAGTGACCCCTTCATTGGGGCCACCATCCTCCCACAGTGACCAGTGAGTGACCCCCAGAGTGACCGTGAGTGACCCCACAGTGACCCCTCCATTGGGGGCAGCGGCACCCCCAGAGTGACCGGGAGTGACCCCCGCAGTGGCTGTGGGTGACCCCAGAGTGAGCCATGAGTGACCCCAGAGTGACCCCTCCATTGGGGACAGCGGCACCCCCAGAGTGACCACTGAGCCCCCCCCACAGTGACCACTGACCCCTCCCCTGCTGACCAGTGCCCCCCCCACAGTGACCAGTGACCCCTCCATTGGGGGCAGCGGCACCCCCAGAGTGACCAGTGACCCCCCCACAGTGACCAGTGACCCCTCCCCAGTGTGCCACTGTCACCCCAGCAGTGCCACCCACCGAGGTGTCACCGCTGCCCCCCCAGGGACCCCCTCAGAGCGGTGCCCCCCCCAGGGGCACCCCCTCCCCATTAAATCCACACCGAGAGCGGGGGGTGGGCACAGCCGTGTATTGCCAACACCGGGGGGCACGGGGAGCAGTGGGGCACGACCCCCCCCAGACCCCCCAGAGACCCCCAAGGAACCCCCAGGAGCCTCCCAGACACCCCCAGGGACCCCCAAGGAACCCCGAGGGACCCCCAGGGACCCTCAGGAACCCCCAGAGACCCCCAAGGACCCCCCAGAGAGCTCCCCAAGGACCCCCAGGAACCCTCAGGGACCCCCATGGAACCCCCAGAGACCCCTCCAGGCACCAGCAGAAATGGGGGTGCCCCCCTCGACCCCAAACCTGTCCCGCAGCCAGGGCCCCCCCATCCCAATCCCAATCCCAATCCCAATCCCGGCGTTTTTTTGGGGTTTTTTTCCCCATTTCCCATCCCCAGGGTGCCCCAATCCCATCCCTACCCTGCAGCCTCTCCCCATCCCCATCCCGGGGGGTCTCTGCCCCCAATCCCGGGGGTCTCTGCCCTCAATCCCCGGGGTCTCAGCCTCCCCCCCCCCAATCCCCGGGGTCGCAGCCCCCTCCTCAGATTTCCTCCAGGAAGTCCACGGGGAACAGCCCCACTTTGCGGCCCGTGAACACTTTGACGTATCCGTTCACCTCCTCCCCCTTCTGCACCACGATCTGGGGGGGACAGGGGGGTGGTGAGACCCCTGAGACCCCCCCAGAAACAGCCCCCGGATCAGGGGAGAACCCCGAGACCCCCCCAGAGCAAGGGGACCCCCAGGAACCCCCCCAGAGCAGGGGAGACCCTCAGGAACCCCCTCAGGACAGAGGAAACCCCCAAGACCCCCCGAGGACAGGAGGGACCCCTGAGACTCCCCCAGAACAGGGGAACCCCCCCCTCCAGGACAGGGGAGACCCCCGAGACCCCCCCCAGGACAGGGGAGACCCCCAGGACCTCCCCCAGAGCAAGGGGACCCCAAGGAACACCCCCAAGACAGGGGAGACCCCCAGGAACCCCCCAGATCAGGGGAGACCCCCGAGACCCCCTCAGGACAAGGGACACCCCCCAGAGCAAGGGGACCCCCAGGAACCCCCCCAGATCAGGGGAACCCCCCCCCCCCAAGACAGGAGCGACCCCCAAGACCCTCCCCAGGACAAGGGAGACCCCCAGGAATCCCCCGGATCAGGGGAACCCCCTCAGGACAGGGGAGATCCCCGGGAACCCCCAGAGCAAATGAGGAGGGGTCGGCACAGAGCAAATCTCATCCACTGGGATGAGGATGATGATGATGATGCAGTTTATGGGGTCCAGCTGTTTTTGGGGGGCTTGAAGAGGGCCGGGGGGGGGTCCCCGGGTAATTTTGGGGAGGGGGTTTCATCTCACCTGATCCTTTTTGAGCGTGATTTGCCCGATTTCCCGGTTTCCAACGAAGGAACGCGTCACTTTGTGCACCCGCTCGCCCGCCCGCACCCGGATGATGAAATTAGGAGGGAAAAACCCGACTTTCTCCCCGATTTTGCCCTGCAAGGAGTTCAAGGAGTGTAGCATTGTGTGTTTTATACAGGTTTTGCTGTAAAGTTGATTATTTGATATAAATTAAGATTATGGTTTGACCCTTGGTTCCCCCCCATGTTGTCCCCTCATAATGGTTTGTTCCTGAGTTGTTTGTCCCTCGTTTTCCCGCCAGTGACCGGGCGGGACCAGACTGCAAGGGGGGAGGTTGAGGCCGATTTGGGGGTTCCAAACCCCCCTGCCAGGATAGAGGGTGCCAGGATAGGCATTGTGTGTTTTATACATATTTTGTTGTAAAATTTATTATTTTATATAAATTAAGTTTATGGTTTGACCCTCCGTTCCCCCATGTTGTCCCCTCATAATGGTTTGTTCCTGAGTTATTTGTCCCTCGTTTTCCCGCCAGTGACCGGGCGGGACCAGACTGCAAGGGGGGAGGTTGAGGCCGATTTGGGGGTCCCAAACCCCCCTTCCTGCCAGGATAGGGGGTCCCAGGATAGGCATTGTGTGTTTTATACATATTTTGTTGTAAAATTTATTATTTTATATAAATTAAGTTTATGGTTTGACCCTCCGTTCCCCCATGGTCTCCCTTCATAATGGTTTGTTCCTGAGTTGTTTGTCCCTCGTTTTCCCGCCAGTGACCGGGCGGGACCAGACTGCAAGGGGGGAGGTTGAGGCCGATTTGGGGGTTCCAAACCCCCCTTCCTGCCAGGATAGGGGGTGCCAGGATAGGCATTGTGTGTTTTATAAAAAATAACCAACTTTACAACAAAACCTGTATAAATTAAGATTATGGTTTGACCCTCGGTCCCCCCCATGTTGTCCCCTCATAATGGTTTGTTCCGGAGTAGTTCGTCCCTCGTTTTTCCCGCCAGTGACCGGGCGGGACGAGGCTGCAAAGGAGGATTTGGGGAGGATCTGGGGGTCCCAAACCCCCTCCCCACCAGGATAAGAGGTCAGAGAAGGTTTGGGGGTCCCCCCAAAGTGTTTCCCCACCCTCACCCTCCACCACTCCTCGTTGGAGTCGTCGACCACCGTGATCTTCTCCCCCGGCCTGGAAGGGAAGGAAGGGATCTCTGAGGGAGGGAAGGACTCCCAGCCCATCTTTGGGTGGGTTTTCCACCCAAGGAAAAAAATCTCATTTTCCTTCAGAATCGTCAGGGAAACCAATGGGGAAAAGCAGGCAGGAAAAATACCAGGAAAAGCAGTGAGGAAAACTAGCTGGGAAAACCGTGAGGAAAACCAAACAGGAAAACCAGTGAGGAAAATCAGTCGGGAAAAACCAGTCAGGAAAATCATCAGGAAAACCAATAAAGAAAACCAGTCAGGAAAACCAATCAAGAAAAATCTCATTTTCCTTTGGAATCAGCTCCTGGGACACGAGAGCAGCTCAGCCTTGGGGAATCACGGAACCATGTGGAGCCAAACCCCCAAAAAACACAAAAAAACCCCCAAAACCACAAAAAAACACCAAAATCCCCCCAGACAAACAAACAAACAGAAAACCTCGGGAAAAAAAATCTCATTTTCCTCCAGAATCAGATCCTCCAGCCCTGAGTCTGGCATGGGACGGAGTCAGCCTCGGGAAACGCACAGAACCATGTGGAGCCAAACCCCAAAAAACCCAAAACCCCCCCAAAACCTCCATAAAACCCCAAAACAACAACAAAAAACACACAAACAAACAAAAAAACCCCAAAAAACAAAAAAAAAAAAACCAAAAAAAACACCCCAAAAACCTCAGGAAAGAGTCCATGGAAAGGCTGGGAAATGCTCAGAACCACATAGAGCCAAACCCCCAAAAAACCGCCAAAAAACCCCAAAAGCCCCCCCCAAAAAAACAAAAAAAACCCCCAAATAACCCCATAAAACCCCCAAAAATAAAACAAAACAAAAGACCCAAAAAACTTCCATAAAACCTCGGGAAAAAGCTCAGTACCAAGCTGGGAAATCCACAGAACCACGTGGAGCCAAACGCCAAAAAACACCCAAAAAACCTCGTAAAACTCCAACGCCCCCCCCCCAAAAAAAACCCCAAAACCCCAAAAAAACCCCAAAAAACCCAAAGCCCCAAAAACCACCAAAAGTCCACCAAAAAAAGCAGCTCAGCCTCGGGAAATGCACGGAACCACGTGGAGCCAAACCCTATAAAATCCCCAAAACCCCCCCAAAAAAACCTCCCAAAAACCTCATAAAACCCCCAAGAATCCCCATAAAAACCCCCAAAACCCTCCCCAAAAAAACAAAAACCCAAACAACCCAAAGAAAGCCCAAAAAACCTCGGGAAAGAGCCCAAGGAAAGGCTGGGAAATGCACAGCACCACGTGGAGCCAAACCCCAAAAAACCCTAAAAAAAACACCCCCCAAAAAACAAAACAAAACAAAAAACCCCAAAATAACCCAAAAAAACCTAAAAAATCCCCCCCGCCCAAACACCCAACCCCATAAAAAACCCAAGGAAACCCCCCAAAAACCCCCAAAGAGCCCCTGAACAACCCCCAAAACCCTCCCCAAAAAAACCCCCCCAAAAAAAACCCCCCAAAAAAACCCAAAAACCCCAAGACTCCCCAAAAGACCCCCCAAAACCCCCCAAAAAATCCGAAGTAAATTCCCCAAAAAAACCCCAAATCCCCCAAAAAACCCCAAAACCCCAAGAGACCCCAAAACCCCCCCAAAAAACCCATAAAACCCCCAAACCCCCCAAAAACCCCAACCCCCCCCCAAAACCCCCCAAAAACCCCATGAAACCCACAAACCCCCCAAAGAACCCCAAAAAACCCTCCAAAACCCCAAGAAAGACCCCAAAAACCCTCAAAAATCCCAAACAAACCCCCCAAAAACCCCCCAAAAACCCCATAAACCCTCAAATAACCCCAAGAAAGACCCCAAAAATACCCCAAAAACCCCAAGAAAGACCCCAAAAAAACCCCCCAAAAAACCCCAAATCCCCCCAAAAAACCCCAAAACCCAAGAAAGACCAAAAAAACCCCAAAAAATCCCAAACAAACCCCCCAAAACCCCATAAAACCCCCGAAAAAACCCCATAAACCCCCAAATAACCCCAAGAAAGACCCCAAAAATACCACCCAAACCTCCCCCAAAACCCCCATAAACCCCCCCAAAAAAACCCCAAACCCCAAAGAAACCCCAAAACCCCCCAAAAAAACCCAAAAATCCCAAAAAAACCCCAAACCCCCCGAAACCCCCCCAAAAAAATCCCCAAAAAACCCCAGCCCCCCTAAAAAACCCCAAAAAAAACTCAAATCCCCCCATAAACCCCCCAAAAACCCCCAAAAAAACTCCAAAAAACCCCCAAAAACCCAAAACCCCCGAAACCCCCCAAAACCCCATAAACCCCCAAGTAACCCCAAAAAAACCCAAAAAACCTCCCAAAATCCCCATAAACCC
>CM069694.1:2181247-2248828 GCA_036010785.1 Ammospiza maritima maritima
TTGGGGGTTTTTGGGTTTTTTTGGGGTTTTTTGGGGGGGTTTATGGGGGTTTTTTTGGTTTTTTTTTTTTTTGGGGTTTTTTTGGGGGTTTTTTTGGGGGGGTTATGGGGGGATTTGGGGGGTTTTTGGGGTTTTTTTGGGGTTTTTTGGGGGGGTTTATGGGGGGGTTTATGGCGGGATGTGGGGGTTTTTGGGTTTTTTTTGGGGAGGGGGTCGGGGTTTTTTTGGAGTTTTTTGGGGGGGGTTTATGGGGGGATTTGGGGGGGTTTTTGGTTTTTTTGGGGGTTTTTTGGGGGGGTTTTGGGGTTTTTTTGGGGAAGGTTTATGGGAGGTTTGGGGTTTTTTTGGGGGTTTTTTGGGGGTTTTTTGGGGGGTTTTTGGGGGGATTTGGGGGTTTTTGGGTTTTTTTGGGGGTTTTTTGGGGGGTTTTTTTGGGGTTTTTTTGGGGTTTTTTTGGGGTTTTTTTGGGGAGGTTTATGGGGGGGGTTTTGGGGTTTTTTGGGGGTTTTTTGGGGGTTTTTTTGGGGGGGTTTATGGGGGGATTTGGGGGGTTTTTGGGGTTTTTTTTGGGGTTTTTTTGGGGGGTTTTTTGGGGGGGGGTTTTGGGGTTTTTTTGGGGGTTTTTTGGGGGTTTTTTTGGGGGGGTTTATGGGAGGTTTGGGGGTTTTTTGGGGGTTTTTTGGGGTTTTTTTGGGGGTTTTTTTGGGGGGGTTTTGGGGTTTTTTTGGGGAAGGTTTATGGGAGGTTTGGGGGTTTTTTTTGGGGTTTTTTGGGGGGTTTTTTGGGGTTTTTTTTGGGTTTTTTTGGGTTTTTTTGGGGAGTTTATGGGGGCATTTGGGGTTTTTTTTTGGGTTTTTTGGTCTTTTTTTGGCTTTTTTTGGGGGAGGTTTGGGGTTTTTTTGGGGTTTTTTGGGGGGGGTTTATGGGGGGATTTGGGGGTTTTTGGGTTTTTTTTTGGGGAGGGGGGTCGGGGTTTTTTTGGAGTTTTTTGGGGGGGTTTATGGGGCGATTTGGGTTTTTTTGGGGGGGGGTTGGGGTTTTTTGGGGGATTTTTTGGGGGTTTTTTGGGGGGTTTGGGGGTTTTTTTGGGGGGGTTTATGGGGGTTTTGGGGGGGGTTTTGGGAGGTTTTTTTGGGGTCTTTCTTGGGGTTACTTGGGGGTTTATGGGGTTTTGGGGGGGTTTCGGGGGTTTTGAGGGTTTTATGAGGTTTTGAGGGCGTTATTTGGGATTTTTGGGGTTTTTTTTGGGGGTTTTTTTTGGGGGGTTTATGGGTGGATTTGGGGATTTTTTGGGGATTTTTGGGGGGGGGTTACGGGGGGCTTTGGGTTTTTTGGGGATTTTTTGGGTTTTTTTGGGGGATTTTTTTGGGTTTTTTTTTGGGGGTTTGGGGTTTTTTTGGATGGGGTTTATGGGGATTTTGGGAGGTTTTTTGGGTTTTTTTTGGGGTTACTTGGGGGTTTATGGGGTTTTGGGGGGTTTCGGGGGGTTTTGGGTTTTTTTGGGGGTTTTTTGGAGTTTTTTTTGGGGGTTTTTGGGGGGGTTTATGGGGGGATTTGAGGTTTTTTTGGGTTTTTTAGGGGGGCTGGGGTTTTTTTGGGGATTTTTTTTGGGGGGGTTTCGGGGGGTTTGGGGTTTTTTTGGATTTTTGGGGTTTTTTTTGGGGGGTTTTGGGGTTTCTTTGGGGTTTGGGGTTTTTTGGGGGGCTTTATGGGGGTTTTGGGGGAGGTTTTGGGTGGTATTTTTGGGGTCTTTCTTGGGGTTATTTGGGGGTTTATGGGGTTTTTTCGGGGGGTTTTATGGGGTTTTGGGGGGTTTGTTTGGGATTTTTTGGGGTTTTTTTGGTCTTTCTTGGGGTTTTGGGGTTTTTTGGGGGGATTTGGGGTTTTTTGGGGGGTTTTTTTGGGGTCTTTCTTGGGGTTTTTGGGGTATTTTTTGGGGTCTTTCTTGGGGTTATTTGAGGGTTTATGGGGTTTTTGGGGGGGTTTTGGGGGGTTTGTTTGGGATTTTTGAGGGTTTTTGGGGTCTTTCTTGGGGTTTTGGAGGGTTTTTTGGGGTTCTTTGGGGGGTTTGTGGGTTTCATGGGGTTTTTGGGGGGGTTTTGGGGGGGGGGTTGGGGTTTTTGGGGGGGTTTGGGGGTTTTATGGGTTTTTTGGGGGGGTTTTGGGGTCTCTTGGGGTTTTGGGGTTTTTTGGGGGATTTGGGGTTTTTTTGGGGAATTTACTTCGGATTTTTTGGGGGGTTTTGGGGGGTCTTTTGGGGAGTCTTGGGGTTTTTGGGTTTTTTTGGGGGGTTTTTTTGGGGGGGTTTTTTTGGGGAGGGTTTTGGGGGTTGTTCAGGGGCTCTTTGGGGGTTTTTGGGGGGTTTCCTTGGGTTTTTTATGGGGTTGGGTGTTTGGGCGGGGGGGATTTTTTAGGTTTTTTTGGGTTATTTTGGGGTTTTTTGTTTTGTTTTGTTTTTTGGGGGGTGTTTTTTTTAGGGTTTTTTGGGGTTTGGCTCCACGTGGTGCTGTGCATTTCCCAGCCTTTCCTTGGGCTCTTTCCCGAGGTTTTTTGGGCTTTCTTTGGGTTGTTTGGGTTTTTTTTTTTTGGGGGGGGGGGTTTGGGGGTTTTTATGGGGATTCTTGGGGGTTTTATGAGGTTTTTGGGAGGTTTTTTTGGGGGGGTTTTGGGGATTTTATGGGGTTTGGCTCCACGTGGTTCCGTGCATTTCCCGAGGCTGAGCTGCTTTTTTTGGTGGACTTTTGGTGGTTTTTGGGGCTTTGGGTTTTTTGGGGTTTTTTTGGGGTTTTGGGGTTTTTTTTGGGGGGGGGCGTTGGAGTTTTACGAGGTTTTTTGGGTGTTTTTTGGCGTTTGGCTCCACGTGGTTCTGTGGATTTCCCAGCTTTGTACTGAGCTTTTTCCCGAGGTTTTATGGAAATTTTTTGGGTCTTTTGTTTTGTTTTGTTTTTGGGGGTTTTATGGGGTTATTTGGGTTTTTTTTTGTTTTTTTGGGGGGGGCTTTTGGGGTTTTTTGGCGGTTTTTTGGGGGTTTGGCTCTATGTGGTTCTGAGCATTTCCCAGCCTTTCCATGGACTCTTTCCTGAGGTTTTTGGGGGTGTTTTTTTGGGTTTTTTTTTTGGTTTTTTGGGGTTTTTTTTGTTTGTTTGTGTGTTTTTTGTTGTTGTTTTGGGGTTTTATGGAGGTTTTGGGGGGGGTTTTGGGTTTTTTGGGGTTTGGCTCCACGTGGTTCTGTGCGTTTCCCGAGGCTGACTCCGTCCCATGCCAGACTCAGGGCTGGAGGATCTGATTCTGGAGGAAAATGAGATTTTTTTTCCCGAGGTTTTCTGTTTGTTTGTTTGTTTGTTTGTTTGGGGGGGATTTTGGTGTTTTTTTGTGGTTTTGGGGGTTTTTTTGTGTTTTTTGGGGGTTTGGCTCCACATGGTTCCGTGATTTCCCAAGGCTGAGCTGCTCTCGTGTCCCAGGAGCTGATTCCGAAGGAAAATGAGATTTTTCTTGATTGGTTTTCCTGACTGGTTTTCTTTATTGGTTTTCCTGATGATTTTCCTGACTGGTTTTTCCCGACTGATTTTCCTCACTGGTTTTCCTGTTTGGTTTTCCTCACGGTTTTCCCAGCTAGTTTTCCTCACTGCTTTTCCTGGTATTTTTCCTGCCTGCTTTTCCCCATTGGTTTCCCTGACGATTCTGAAGGAAAATGAGATTTTTTTCCTTGGGTGGAAAACCCACCCAAAGATGGGCTGGGAGTCGTTCCCTCCCTCAGAGATCCCTTCCTTCCCTTCCAGGCCGGGGGAGAAGATCACGGTGGTCGACGACTCCAACGAGGAGTGGTGGAGGGTGAGGGTGGGGAAACACTTTGGGGGGACCCCCAAACCTTCTCTGACCTCTTATCCTGGTGGGGAGGGGGTTTGGGACCCCCAGATCCTCCCCAAATCCTCCTTTGCAGCCTCGTCCCGCCCGGTCACTGGCGGGAAAAACGAGGGACGAACTACTCCGGAACAAACCATTATGAGGGGACAACATGGGGGGGACCGAGGGTCAAACCATAATCTTAATTTATACAGGTTTTGTTGTAAAGTTGGTTATTTTTTATAAAACACACAATGCCTATCCTGGCACCCCCTATCCTGGCAGGAAGGGGGGTTTGGAACCCCCAAATCGGCCTCAACCTCCCCCCTTGCAGTCTGGTCCCGCCCGGTCACTGGCGGGAAAACGAGGGACAAACAACTCAGGAACAAACCATTATGAAGGGAGACCATGGGGGAACGGAGGGTCAAACCATAAACTTAATTTATATAAAATAATAAATTTTACAACAAAATATGTATAAAACACACAATGCCTATCCTGGGACCCCCTATCCTGGCAGGAAGGGGGGTTTGGGACCCCCAAATCGGCCTCAACCTCCCCCCTTGCAGTCTGGTCCCGCCCGGTCACTGGCGGGAAAACGAGGGACAAATAACTCAGGAACAAACCATTATGAGGGGACAACATGGGGGAACGGAGGGTCAAACCATAAACTTAATTTATATAAAATAATAAATTTTACAACAAAATATGTATAAAACACACAATGCCTATCCTGGCACCCTCTATCCTGGCAGGGGGGTTTGGAACCCCCAAATCGGCCTCAACCTCCCCCCTTGCAGTCTGGTCCCGCCCGGTCACTGGCGGGAAAACGAGGGACAAACAACTCAGGAACAAACCATTATGAGGGGACAACATGGGGGGGAACCAAGGGTCAAACCATAATCTTAATTTATATCAAATAATCAACTTTACAGCAAAACCTGTATAAAACACACAATGCTACACTCCTTGAACTCCTTGCAGGGCAAAATCGGGGAGAAAGTCGGGTTTTTCCCTCCTAATTTCATCATCCGGGTGCGGGCGGGCGAGCGGGTGCACAAAGTGACGCGTTCCTTCGTTGGAAACCGGGAAATCGGGCAAATCACGCTCAAAAAGGATCAGGTGAGATGAAACCCCCTCCCCAAAATTACCCGGGGACCCCCCCCCGGCCCTCTTCAAGCCCCCCCAAAACAGCTGGACCCCATAAACTGCATCATCATCATCATCCTCATCCCAGTGGATGAGATTTGCTCTGTGCCGACCCCTCCTCATTTGCTCTGGGGGGTTCCCGGGGATCTCCCCTGTCCTGAGGGGGTTCCCCTGATCCGGGGGATTCCTGGGGGTCTCCCTTGTCCTGGGGAGGGTCTTGGGGGTCGCTCCTGTCTTGGGGGGGGGGGGGGGGGTTCCCCTGATCTGGGGGGGTTCCTGGGGGTCCCCTTGCTCTGGGGGGTGTCCCTTGTCCTGAGGGGGTCTCGGGGGTCTCCCCTGATCTGGGGGGGTTCCTGGGGGTCTCCCCTGTCTTGGGGGTGTTCCTTGGGGTCCCCTTGCTCTGGGGGAGGTCCTGGGGGTCTCCCCTGTCCTGGGGGGGGTCTCGGGGGTCTCCCCTGTCCTGGAGGGGGGGGTTCCCCTGTTCTGGGGGAGTCTCAGGGGTCCCTCCTGTCCTCGGGGGGTCTTGGGGGTTTCCTCTGTCCTGAGGGGGTTCCTGAGGGTCTCCCCTGCTCTGGGGGGGTTCCTGAGGGTCTCCCCTGCTCTGGGGGGGTCTCGGGGTTCTCCCCTGATCCGGGGGCTGTTTCTGGGGGGGTCTCAGGGGTCTCACCACCCCCCTGTCCCCCCCAGATCGTGGTGCAGAAGGGGGAGGAGGTGAACGGATACGTCAAAGTGTTCACGGGCCGCAAAGTGGGGCTGTTCCCCGTGGACTTCCTGGAGGAAATCTGAGGAGGGGGCTGCGACCCCGGGGATTGGGGGGGGGGAGGCTGAGACCCCGGGGATTGAGGGCAGAGACCCCCGGGATTGGGGGCAGAGACCCCCCGGGATGGGGATGGGGAGAGGCTGCAGGGTAGGGATGGGATTGGGGCACCCTGGGGATGGGAAATGGGGAAAAAAACCCCAAAAAACCACCGGGATTGGGATTGGGATTGGGATTGGGATTGGGATTGGGATTGGGATTGGGATGGGGGGGCCCTGGCTGCGGGACAGGTTTGGGGTCGAGGGGGGCACCCCCATTTCTGCTGGTGCCTGGAGGGGTCTCTGGGGGTTCCATGGGGGTCCCTGAGGGTTCCTGGGGGTCCTTGGGGAGCTCTCTGGGGGTTCCTTGGGGGTCTCTGGGGGTTCCTGAGGGTCCCTGGGGGTCCCTCGGGGTTCCTTGGGGGTCCCTGGGGGTGTCTGGGAGGCTCCTGGGGGTTCCTTGGGGGTCTCTGGGGGGTCTGGGGGGGCTCGTGCCCCACTGCTCCCAGTGCCCCCCGGTGTTGGCAATACACGGCTGTGCCCACCCCCCACTCTCGGTGTGGATTTAATGGGGAGGGGGTGCCCCTGGGGGGGCACCGCTCTGAGGGGGTCACTGGGGGGGCAGCGGTGACACCTCGGTGGGTGGCACTGCTGGGGTGACAGTGGCACACTGGGGAGGGGTCACTGGTCACTGTGGGGGGGTCACTGGTCACTCTGGGGGTGCCGCTGCCCCCAATGGAGGGGTCACTGGTCACTGTGGGGGGGTCACTGGTCAGCAGGGGAGGGGTCAGTGGTCACTGTGGGGGGGGCTCAGTGGTCACTCTGGGGGTGCCGCTGTCCCCAATGGAGGGGTCACTCTGGGGTCACTCATGGCTCACTCTGGGGTCACCCACAGCCACTGCGGGGGTCACTCCCGGTCACTCTGGGGGTGCCGCTGCCCCCAATGGAGGGGTCACTGTGGGGTCACTCACGGTCACTCTGGGGGTCACTCACTGGTCACTGTGGGAGGATGGTGGCCCCAATGAAGGGGTCACTCTGGGGGTCACTCTGGGGTCACTCACGGTCACTCTGGGGTCACTCACGGTCACTCTGGGGTCACTGCTCACTCTGGGGTCACTCACGGTCACTCATTGGTCACTCTGGGGGTCACTCACGGTCACTCTGGGGTCACTCACGGTCACTCTGGGGTCACTGCTCACTCTGGGGGTGCCGCTGTCCCCCTGCGGGTTCCCCCGGGCCCGCTCCGAGGGGCAGGGTCAGTCCTGGCCCCCCCCCCCCGTTGCGGTGACAGATGACGGGTGACAGTGACAGGTGTGACAGTGACAGTGACAGGTGATGGGTGACAGTGACAGTGACAGGTGTGACAGTGACAGGTGTGACAGGTGATGAGTGACAGTGACAGGTGTGACAGTGACAGGTGTGACAGTGACAGGTGATGGGTGACAGTGACAGGTGATGGGTAACAGTGACAGTGACAGGTGTGACAGTGACTGGTGACAGTGGCAAGTGTGACAGGTGATGGGTGACAGTGACAATGGCAGATGTGACAGTGACAGGTGTGACAGTGACAGGTGATGGGTGACAGTGACGGGTGATGGGTGACAGTGACAGTGACAGGTGTGCCAGTGACAGGTGACAGTGACAGGTGTGACAGTGACAGGTGTGACAGTGACAGGTGTGACAGTGACAGGTGACAGTGACAGTGACAGGTGTGACAGTGACAGGTGTGACAGGTGTGACAGTGACAGTGACAGGTGACAGTGACAGTGACAGGTGTGACAGTGACAGGTGTGCCAGGTGCCGGTGCCACGGCGGGGCTTGGCGGAGTGGGCGTGGCCGCGCTTTGCCCGGTTCCGCCGCCAGGGAGCGCTGTCGGCACGCGGAGCGGCTGGGCTGTATGCAAAAAATATGCAAAGAATATGCAAAAATATGCAAATGACAGGCAGCGGCGCCTCCTGGCGGGCGGGTTTTGGGGGTGCCGGGGATGGAATTGGGGGGAAGGGAGGGAGGGGGGCATGGGGAGTGGTCCCTGTGTTCCCCCCAAGACTGAGGAGGTTCTGGGGGTACAGGGAACCCGGGGATGGGGGGGGGAAGCAAGAGTGGGACCCCCATAATGGGGTGTCCCTCCATCCCCAGCACCCCAATTAGAGGTGCTGGGAACGGGGGACATCCCAGTGTGGGGTGACACCTCCCAGCCCCTCACAGATCCCCCCAATCCCCCCCCAGCTCCCCAGAGCCCCCCACAGCCCCTCACAGATCCTGGGCATGCACAGAACATCTGGATCCACCCCTGCTGTCCCCTCAGTGACTCCTGAGGGACACCTGGAGGGTCCTGGAGAGGGACAGAGGATCTGGAACAATCCCTGCTGCCCCTTCTTGAGGACCAGGGGCACACCTGCAGGGTCCTGGGGGTGCACAGAGCACCTGGATCCATCCCTGCTGTCCCTTCCTGGGCACTGAGGGGACGCCTGGAAGGTCCTGTAGAGGGACAGAGTGTCTGGATCCACCCCTGCTGTCCCCTCAGTGACTCCTGGGCACACCTGGAGGGTCCTGGAGAGGGACAGAGGATCTGGAACAATCCCTGCTGTCCCTTCTTGAGGACCAGGGGGATGTGGAGAGTATTATTAGCCGTACAATAGCAAAAACATGGCAAACGAATCTCCTTGCGCAAGAAGAAAACGGGGGAAATGTGGAGAGTATTATTAATAATTGGTTAGCTGAGAAAGGCCACGCTGAAATAATGCCGCTGGTTAAGCTGAAAGAGAAAAGCCAGCAGTCAGCAAGCTAAAAGGAAAGGTCAGCAGTGACCTTGCTGCAACATGAGGAAAGGGAGTAGAGATTAGTTCTGAAATATCCTAAGAATATGTAGAAAGTATCAAAAGTAGAACCATAGGAATGCAGAAGTAGGTGTAGGTGCTGATATGTAACTGACCAATCCTGACCTCAACTTTTGCAATATGTATGAAGCTTATTATTAACTGTATTTAACCCGCCGTACTAATCAATAAAATTGGGCCTATGATGATCAACGGATGTCTGGGTCTCCTTCCTTCGACAGGGGGACACCTGGAGGGCCCTGGGGGTGCGCAGAGCACCTGGATCTGTCCCTGTTGTCCCCTCCTGGGGACACCTGGGAGGGTCCTGGGAAGGGACAGAGGGTCTGGATCAATCCTTGCCCTCCTGCTCTCCCTTCTTGGGGACCTGGGAGGGTCCTGGAGGTGCCCAGAGCACCTGGATCTGTCCCTAGTGACTCCTGGGGACACCTGGAGGTTTCTGGGGGTGCACAAAGTGTCTGAATCCGTCCCTGCTCTCCCCCCAATCGCTCCTGGGGACCAGGGGGACAGCTGCAGGGTCCTGGGGGTGCACAGAGCCCCTGGATCCACTCCTGCTGTCCCCTCAGTGACTCCTGAGGACCAGGAAGGAGACCTGGAGGGTCCTGGGGGTGGACAGACTCCATCCCCGCCCTCCTGATGTCCCCTAGGTCTTTTCCTATTCTGTTTCTCTACTCTTCTCAAGGATTATTTGTGAAAAGATGTTTTTATCAGTCAGCCAATCAAGTAGAATGTGTCGAACCTGTCTGTAAAAGAGGATTTTTCGTATTAAACGTTTCTCCTGCAAACCTTCGAGTGAATTTCTGGCTCAAGGGGTCAGTGACAGAGGCTTCTGACGCAGGGGTCAGCGGGGGATTTCTCTTACAAACCCTGGCTGTGATTTTGAGATTCCGCCGAGGGAGCAGCCCTTTAACCCTTTAATTCGGGGCTCTGCCAGCCCCCCCCGTACCCCCAGGTTTGCCCTCAGGGCTGTGGGTGCTGCATGAGGAGCCAGAACTGGGCTGGGGGCTCGGGGAGCAGCCAAAGGGCTGAGGGTGCTCCAGGGGGCTGGACGGACACGGGCGGGACAGAGGGCGGGACACAGCGTGGGACACAGCGTGGGACACACCGTGGGACACAGCGTGGGACACAGGGACACAGCGTGGGACACACCGTGGGACACAGGGACACAGCGTGGGACACACCGTGGGACACACCGTGGGACACAGCGTGGGACACAGCGTGGGACACAGGGACACAGCGTGGGACACAGCGTGGGACACAGGGACACGGGGCGGGACAGAGGGCGGGACACACCGTGGGACACACCGTGGGACACAGGGCAGGACAGACACGGGGCGGGACACACGATAGGACACGCAGAGAGCAGGACACGGGACAGGACACAGGGCAGAGGGCAGGACAAGGGGGCAGGACACAGGGACACAGCGTGGGACTCAGGGCAGGACACAGGACAACAGAGGGTGGGACACCGGGCAGGACACAGACAGGACAGAGGGGATGACACACAGAGGGCAGGACAGAGGGGAAGGTCACAGGGGAGGACACAGGGCAGGACACTCAGGGCAGGACACACAGAGGACAGGACAGAGGGGAAGGTCACAGGGCAGGACACACTGTGGGACACACACAGGGCAGGACACGGCACGGGACAAAGAGCAGGACACAGGGCGGGACACAGGGCAGGACGTGGGTAGGACGCACAGGGCAGGACAGACGGCAGGACACAGAGTAGGACGCAGGACACGGGGCAGGACATACAGAGGGCAGGACAGAGGGGAAGACACAGGGCAGGACACACACGGGGCAGGACAGAGGGCAGGACACACGACACACACAGGACACACACACAGGACACAGGGCAGGACATGGGTCAGGACACACAGGGCAGGACAGAGGACACACACAGGACACACACAGGACACACACACAGGACACACACACAGGACACACACACAGGACACACACACAGGACACACACACAGGACACACACACAGGACACACACAGGACACACACACAGGACACACACACAGGACACACACAGGACACACACAGGACACACACACAGGACACACACACAGGACACACACACAGGACACACACAGGACACACACAGGACACACACACAGGACACACACACAGGACACACACACAGGACACACACACAGGACACACACAGGACACACACACAGGACACACACAGGACACACACAGGACACACACACAGGACACACACACAGGACACACACACAGGACACACACAGGACACACACACAGGACACACACACAGGACACACACAGGACACACACAGGACACACACACAGGACACACACAGGACACACACAGGACACACACACAGGACACACACACAGGACACACACAGGACACACACAGGACACACACAGGACACAGGGCAGGACACACACACAGGACACACACACAGGACACACACAGGACACACACACAGGACACACACACAGGACACACACAGAGGACACACACAGAGGACACACACAGGACACACACACAGGACACAGGGCAGGACACACACACAGGACACACACACAGGACACACACACAGGACACACACAGGACACACACAGGACACACACACAGGACACACACAGGACACACACAGGACACACACACAGGACACACACACAGGACACACACAGGACACACACAGGACACACACAGGACACAGGGCAGGACACACACACAGGACACACACACAGGACACACACAGGACACACACACAGGACACACACACAGGACACACACAGAGGACACACACAGAGGACACACACAGGACACACACACAGGACACAGGGCAGGACACACACACAGGACACACACACAGGACACACACACAGGACACACACACAGGACACACACACAGGACACACACACAGGACACACACACAGGACACACACAGGACACACACACAGGACACACACACAGGACACACACACAGGACACACACAGGACACACACACAGGACACACACAGGACACACACACAGGACACACACAGGACACACACACAGGACACACACACAGGACACACACAGGACACACACACAGGACACACACACAGGACACACACAGAGGACACACACAGGACACACACACAGGACACACACACAGGACACAGGGCAGGACACACACACAGGACACACACACAGGACACACACACAGGACACACACACAGGACACAGGGCCGCACGTCGCCTTCGGGGCTGCTGCCGCTGTCCCTGCCCCGCTCTGCTCCCCGGCACCCCCGGGCCCCATCCCCGGTACGACCCCGCCAGCCCCGGCCCCTCCGCGCTCTTTTCCCCTTCTCCCTTCCCATCTCTCTGCGTTCCTGCCCTTCCTCAACCCTCGCTCTCCCTCCCGGCCCGGGCCCGTTCTCCTCTCCCGGGACTGCGGCGAGCGAGCGGGCTCGGGGGGAGCGCTCCGGGGATGCCGCGGCTCCCCCGCTACCGGAGCCCGGTGCCGCCGCTCCGCCGTGCCCGACGCGGCACCAAGGAGCCCGTTTGGCCACCGGGCGAGGGAATGCGAGCGAAAACGAACGAATGCGAGCGAATGCTCGTCCCGGGAGCCGCCCGCGAGCCCCCCGCCCCAAACGGCGGCGCCCCCCGCGCGCCCCGGGTTCCGCCGCGCTCCCGGTCCCGCCGGGCCAGCGGCCGCTGCTGCCCCCGGGCCGCTCCTCTCCCTCCCTCCCCGCCTCTCTCCTGGCCCCAAACACAGCCCGGATTCGCAGCCCGGAGGCCGAAGCAGCGCAGCACCCCCGGAGCTCCCCGCAGGCTGAAGGTGCCGCTCCCCGGAGGGACGCTGGGCTTGGGGTCCCTCCCTGCCACCGGTTGGTTTTGGGGACCGGGGATGGGGGAGATGGCAAAGAAACGGCATCAAAGGGGGGGAAATCGGTGGCAGGGACGGGATAGGAGGATGGAGGAGTTTTTTAGGGTATTTAGGGCGGAGGTGTTGGACTCTCCTGCGACCCGTGAGGAACAGCCTGGCTCGGTGGGATGCAGGACTGAGTTTGTGTTGTTTAAGGGCAGGGAGGGGATGCTGATTTCTTTCCTGCCAAAACCTCGCTGGGCAGTGCCAGCCCGGCGGGTTTAGAGGGAATTTCCCGAGGTTCAGGGCTGTAAAATCCCCACCAGGGCAAGCATGGAGCTCCGTGTCACCCAGAGGCGTCACCCAGAGGTGTCACCCAGGCAGCTCCAGGGGTTCCAGGAGCGCCTGTTGGGTGCCAGGCAGCGGCTGCACCTCGCAGAACCTCAACCCTCCTGAAGCGATACACAGGATAAATAGAGTCCGCTGATTTATTAAAAATCCGGATATCGATCTAGTACCGATATCCAAAAACTCTCTAACAGGTTAAAGTTAGCAAGTGGATCCTTATTGTGGGATAATTCCCAAATACACACTGCAATTCACAGGTGATTACAGTCCTTTTATCTGTACAAGTATTGAATACCTAAAATGCTAATGCATATTCATGACTTTGGCACATCCTGTTCCCAATATGGATATTGATCTGGTACCAATATCCAAAAACTCTCTGACAGTTTGGAGTTACAAAGTGGATGTTTATTGTGGGATAACTCCCAAACACACACTGCAATTTACAGGTGATTACAAATCTGTATCTATATAATATATAATCTATATCTTTTATCTATACAAGTATTGAATACCCAAAATACAAAATATATATTGAAAACTTTGGTGCATCCCATTCCCAACAGGGATATTGATTTATGGATTATGATATCCATAGATATCAATTCAACACAAGTATTGAATACCCAGAATATAAATACATATTGATAACTTTGGTGCACCCCACTCCTAATACGTATATTGATCTATGGATTTTGATATCCATAGATATCAATTCAATACAAGTATTGAATACCCAGAATATAAATACATATTGATAACTTTGGTGCACCCCACTCCCAATATGGATATTGATCTAGTACCAATATCCAAAAACTCTCTAACAGTTCAAAGTTACAAAGTGAATGTTTACTGTGGGATAACTCCCAAACACACACTGCAATTTACAGGTGATTACAAATCTGTATCTATATAATATATAATCTATATATTTTATTTATACAAATATATCTTTTATCTATACAAGTATTGAATACCCAAAATACAAAATATATATTGAAAACTTTGGTGCATCCCATTCCCAACACGGATATTGATTTATGGATTTTGATATCCATAGATATCAATTCAACACAAGTATTGAATACCCAAAATACAAACACATATTGATAACTTTGGTACATCTCATTCCCAATATGGATATTCATCTATGGATTTTGATATCCATAGATATCAATTCAACACAAGTATTGAATACCCAAAATACAAACACATATTGATAACTTTGGTACATCTCATTCCCAATATGGATATTGATCTAGTGCCGATATCCAACTGTGACAGGCAAAAACTCTCTCACAGTTTAGAGTTAGAGAGTGAATGTTCATTGCAAGATAACTCCCAAATACACGCTGCAATTTACAGGTGATTACAGAGTCCTTTTATCTATACAAGTACTGAATACCCAAAATACAAATGAATATTCATAACTTTGGTACATCTCATTTCCAATATGAATATTGATCTGGTACCAGTATCCGAAAACTCCCTAAAAGTTTAGAGTTAGAAAGTGGATGTTTATTGTGGGATAATTCCCAAACACACACCGCAATTTACAGGCGATTCCAGGGTCCTTTTATCTATACAAGTATTGAATACCCAAAATACAAATCCATGTTCATAAATCCTAAAGAAAGAATTTTTACATAAAAGATGTCCGCGACAAAAAAACTCTCTTATTTCACTGTGCCCTTTACCTCCTGCAGCCTCCCCTGAGCCATGGTGTGCTCCAGCCCCGTGCCCAGAGCCCAGGGCTCCGGCCAGGACGAGCGCCGCGGTGCCCAGCCCGACCTGCTGTGGCTGGCCGAGCTGACGGGCGCCCACCTGGGCTTGGCCCCCATCTCCCAGGACCCCGAGGACCGCTGCAGCATCTGGGAGAACCTGGTGAGCCTGGTGGACTTCCAGAGCCCGGGGTTTCCCCTGACCTCCGAGGAGCTCGGCCACTACATGGACATCCCGCGCTCGGCCGCGTCCTCGCCGGGCACCGCGAGCGTGCCCCGGGCCGTGACCCCGCCGGGACACCCGGGGGACGCCGACTACAGGACGAACGGCCACGTCAAGCCGCCCTACTCGTACGCCACGCTGATCTGCATGGCCATGGAGGCCAGCCAGCAGCCCAAGCTCACCCTGGCTGCCATCTGCAAGTGGATCAGCGACAATTTCTGCTATTTCCGCCGTGCCCACCCCAGCTGGCAGGTAGGAGAGGGTGTGTGGGTTTGGGAAGTGGCTGCTGAGCAAGGGCAGGAGCCTCCCATGAAATGGAAAATGTAAACACTCCCCTCATCTGAATTGCTATAAATTTTATATTAAAAATATGAGAGCGGGAGTAACAGTTTGTCTTGGTTTGGAAAGACAGGAGTCTGCTAAGGAAGGCAGGAGCCTCCCCCGAAATGGAAAATGTAAACCCTCCCCACCTCTCCGAATTGCTAGAAATTTGAAATTAAGGGGCTCTCAGGCAAAAATATGGGAGCAGGAAATAACAGTTTGTCTTGGTTAGAAAAGACAGCTGTGTGCTAAAGAAGGCAAGACCCACCCCTGAAATGGAGAATATAAACCCCCTCCTTCCAAATTGCTATAAATTTTATATTAAGGGCTTTCAGTCAAAAAATATGGGAGCAGGAATAATGGTTTGTCTCGGTTTGGAAAGCCAGGTGTGTGCTAAGAAAGGCAGGAGCCTCCCCGGAAATGGAGAATGTAAACCCTCCCCTCATCAGAATTGCTATAAATTTTATATTAAAAATATGAGAGCAAGAATAACATTTTGTCTCGTTAGGTTGGAAGGACAGGTGTGCGCTAAGGAGGGCAGGACCCATCCCTGAAATGGAGAATACAAACCCCCTCCCTCCAAATTGCTATAAATTTTATATTAAGAGCTCTCAGGCAAAAAATATGGGAGCAGGGATAACAATTCTTTAATAGGGAAGAAAATGAAAGGATAAAATAAACAAATGCAGTGAACTAAAAACAACACTGACAGAATCAGAACCCAACCTGGCACCCTGTGGGTCAGGGTGTTGGTGGCAGTCCCATTGGAATTGTGGCTCAGCCCTCCTGCAGTGTCAGGGGTGGTTCTGCTGGAGCAGGGATCTGTAGAGAAGGATTTATTCTTCCTCTGAAGATCCAGGGGAAGAGGAGGCAGCTGCTGTTCCTCTGGGGAATCCAGTGGAGAAGTGCTGGTGTCTCAAAAACCTCTGGATTATATCTGGGTAGGAATGTTTGAAACCTCAGATTGTATCCAGGTAGGAATGTTTGAAATCTCAGATTGTATCCAGGCAGGAATGTTTGAAATCTCAGATTGTGTCCAGGTAGGAATGTTTGAAATCTCAATTGTATCCAGGTAGGAATGTTTGAAATCTCAATTGTATCCAGGTAGGAATGTTTGAAATCTCAGATTGTACCCAGGCAGGAATGTTTGAAATCTCAATTGTATCCAGGCAGGAATGTTTGAAATCTCAGATTGTACCCAGGTAGGAATGTTTGAAATCTCAATTGTATCTAGGCAGGAATGTTTGAAATCTCAGATTGTGTCCAGGCAGGAATGTTTGAAATCTCAGATTGTACCCAGGCAGGAATGTTTGAAATCCCAGATTATATCTGGGTAGGAATGTTTCAAATGAATATTATGTTATGTTAGAAAGTTGTGCTGTATTAATTTCCTTAAGTATTGTGTTAAATATTTAAGCATGTTTTATGATTGGCTTTTTGCAAATATTCAAATTATTATTATATGTGTTATGTTAGAAATTTGTGCTGCAATAATCTTCTTAAATAGTGTGTTAAATATAGTTTTAGGCTGTAACAAAATGTTAAAATAGAAACTGTGCTATGTAAGATGCATTTTTTGGGAGGATTCACAGCAATATAGAAGCCACAGGACACCTGAATCTTTCAAAAAAAAAGATAATTTATTGCTTTTTTATTAAGTTCTTCCCACCTTGGCCATCAGGATTCAGAGGAAGAAGCCCAGACAGAATCCTGTGTTTGAATGGAATTTTTGCACCATGGATGAGGTGTATGAATATGCAACAGGCTGTTGCTTTTAAGGGTTAATCCTCTGTTAACGTGGGTCCTTTTTCAGGTTTATTTTGCCCAGGAAAAGGTACCTGGACCATCTGTTTAATTATCTCATATCGTCCTAAATCCTAATTGTCCAAATTTTTGTTCCTCTGATTATATTGCTATTTTTATAGCTATTTTATTACTATTAAGGTCTTAAAATTTTAAAAATAAATGATTGGCATTTTTCACATTCCCACCTTGCTCAGGCCTGAAGAGCCATCAGAATTCAGAGGAAGAGCTGACACAGAATCCTGTGTTTGAGTGGAATTATGAATTATTCATGAGATGTATGAATATGCAACAGGCTGTTGCTTTTAAGGGTTAATCCTCTCTTTTCTGGGCTTATTTTACCCAGAAAAAGGCAACGAGAACATCCATAACTCTTTGTTTTTATTGTCTTATATTGTCCTAAATCCTAATTGTCCAAATTTTTATTACTCGAATTATATTGCTACTCTTACAACCATTAACTTAATGGTTGTAATTTAACATTATTACTCTTAAACCTTTAAAATTTTAAAAGCTTGTTTTCTTTTCTGCCTGCAGAGCTCCAGCAGGCACAACCTGCGCACCATTTTACTGCTATTAAACTGTGAAAATTTTAAAAATTCATTTCTTTTCTGCCTGCAGAGCTCCATCAGGCACAACCTGTGCATCATTTTACTGCTATTAAACTTTGAAAATTTAAAAAATTTATTTCTTTTTACTTTGCCTGCAGAGCTCCATCAGGCACAACCTGTGCATCATTTTACTGCTATTAAACTTTGAAAATTTAAAAAATTTATTTCTTTTTATTTTGCCTTCAGAGCTCCATCAGGCACAACCTGCGCATCATTTTACTGCTATTAAACTTTGAAAATTTTAAAAATTTATTTCTTTTTCCTTTGCCTGCAGAGCTCCATCAGGCACAACCTGTGCACCATTTTACTGCTATTAAACTTTGAAAATTTAAAAAATTCATTTCTTTTCTGCCTGCAGAGCTCCATCAGGCACAACCTGCGCATCATTTTACTGCTATTAAACTTTGAAAATTTTAAAAATTCATTTCTTTTTTCTTTGCCTGCAGAGCTCCATCAGGCACAACCTGCGCATCATTTTACTGCTATTAAACTTTGAAAATTTAAAAAATTTATTTCTTTTTTCTTTGCCTGCAGAGCTCCATCAGGCACAACCTGCGCATCATTTTACTGCTATTAAACTTTGTAAATTTTAAAAATTCATTTCTTTTTCCTTTGCCTGCAGAGCTCCATCAGGCACAACCTGTGCATCATTTTACTGCTATTAAACTTTGAAAATTTTAAAAATTCATTTCTTTTCTGCCTGCAGAGCACCATCAGGCACAACTTGTGCATCATTTTACTGCTATTAAACTTTGAAAATTTTAAAAATTCATTTCTTTTTTCTTTGCCTGCAGAGCTCCATCAGGCACAACCTGTGCATCATTTTACTGCTATTAAACTTTGAAAATTTAAAAAATTCATTTCTTTTTACTTTGCCTGCAGAGCTCCATCAGGCACAACCTGCGCATCATTTTACTGCTATTAAACTTTGTAAATTTTAAAAATTCATTTCTTTTTCCTTTGCCTGCAGAGCTCCATCAGGCACAACCTGTGCATCATTTTACTGCTATTAAACTTTGAAAATTTTAAAAATTCATTTCTTTTCTGCCTGCAGAGCACCATCAGGCACAACTTGTGCATCATTTTACTGCTATTAAACTTTGAAAATTTTAAAAATTCATTTCTTTTTTCTTTGCCTGCAGAGCTCCATCAGGCACAACCTGTGCATCATTTTACTGCTATTAAACTTTGAAAATTTAAAAAATTCATTTCTTTTTACTTTGCCTGCAGAGCTCCATCAGGCACAACCTGCGCATCATTTTACTACTATTAAACTTTGAAAATTTTAAAAATTCATTTCTTTTTTCTTTGCCTGCAGAGCTCCATCAGGCACAACCTGTGCACCATTTTACTGCTATTAAACTTTGAAAATTTAAAAAATTCATTTCTTTTCTGCCTGCAGAGCTCCATCAGGCACAACCTGTGCATCATTTTACTGCTATTAAACTTTGAAAATTTTAAAAATTCATTTCTTTTTCCTTTGCCTGCAGAGCTCCATCAGGCACAACCTGTGCATCATTTTATTACTATTAAACTTTGAAAATTTAAAAAATTTATTTCTTTTTATTTTGCCTTCAGAGCTCCATCAGGCACAACCTGCGCATCATTTTACTACTATTAAACTTTGAAAATTTTAAAAATTCATTTCTTTTTTCTTTGCCTGCAGAGCTCCATCAGGCACAACCTGTGCATCAACAAGCGCTTTGTGAAGGTGCCCCGCGAGAAGGGGGAGCCGGGCAGAGGAGCCTTCTGGAAGCTTCACCCCCAGTACGCCCAGTGGCTCAAGAGCAGCACCCTCAAAGGACACAGGTGATTCTCAGGAAAAACCAAATCCAGAGATACGAGGGTCTCCTCGAGCTAGATTTTATAAGATTTTGGTGATTTTTGCCATGTTTGGGATAGCTGAGCTGATAGCTGATAGCTGATAAAATCAGCAGGATGGGTTCTGTGGTAGTGTTAGAAACAGAAAAGTTTTATTAAAAGACAAAATAACAAAACTCTATAGAGTACACCAAGCTAGGTGCAAGAGGTATAAAACCAAATCCACTGCTATAAGGGTCTCCTCAAACTTGGTCTTATAATATTTTGGTGATTTATATCATGTTTAAAATAGCTGAGTTACTTCAGATGAATACAATCAGCAGGATGGCTTTTGTGGCAGTGTTGGAAACAACAACAAAAAAAATAAAAAAAAAGGCAAAATAACAACGGTCTTGATAGAGAAAAACTGAGTTAGGGCGAGAGGTCCTTGGTCCTGGTAAAACACCCCTCAGTGGGGCTCTGGGGCTGAGCCAAGGAAAGAAAAAAAGGAAAGAAAGTCATGATTAGGTGTGGTGTTTTCTGGGGTCCCCCATGGCAGGAAGGAATGAATCTGACTCCATGTACTTAGAAAGCTGATATATATATTTAATATATAATTATATATATTAAATATTATGTAATTATAATAGATATGTATATGTATTATATAATTATATAATATATATGTAATTATATAATTACATAATTATATACTATATATTATATAATAGACATATAATATATAATATAAATAATATATTATTTCATATATAACATTATATAATATGTATAATATAATATAATATAATATAATATAATATTGTATTGTATTGTATTGTATTGTATTATATTATATTATATTATATTATATTATATTATATTATATTATATTGTATTGTATTGTATTGTATTATATTATATTATATTATATTATATTATATTATATTATATTATATTATATTATATTATATTACATTATATTATATTAATAATATTCATAATATAATATAATATGATAAATTATAATATAATCTTTATTATATAATTATAATTATAATTATAATTATGATTATAATTATAATTATAATTATAATTATATATATATATATATATATATATATATATATATATATAAAAAAGAATGCTATACTAAACTCTACTAAAGAATAGGGAAAGGACACAGACAAAAGCTAAAAAAAATGATAATGAAAAACTTGTGACTCTCTTCAGAGTCCTGACACATCTTGGCCCTAATTGGCCATTAATTCATTAATTCCAAACAATTCGCAGCAGAAACCAATGAAACAATTACCTGGGTTAACAATGTCCAACCACATCCCAAAGCAGCAAAACGCAGGAGAAGCAAATGACAAAAGAATTGTTTTCATTTTCCCCTGAGCATTCTCAGCTCCCCGTGGGAAGCACGCTGGGCAGAGATGATTTTTCAGAGCACACAATGGTGACCCATCTCTGTCCCACAGGGCCCTTCCAGACCCCGTGCCATCCTCCCGGCGAGCCCAGCCGTGTCCCCGCCGCGTGCCCAGCCCCGCTGGCACCGCCACCGTCACCGCCGCCCGCGGTGGCCTCGAGGTGGGCGCGGAGCTGCAGCGGCTGCTGCGCGAGTTCGAGGAGTTTGAGAGCAGCCACCGGTGGAGCCCCGCGGAGAACCGAGGCGCCCAGCAGAGCCAGCAGCCCTGGGCAGAGGCGCCCTGGGTGCCCGGCTGCGCCCAGGGGTGCCAGGAGGCGCCGGGCGAGCTGACGGAGCTGAAGGGCAGCACGGAGTGGGAAGCGCTGCTGGACGTCCCCGTGGAGCAGGGGGAGTTCTGCGCTCTGGGGCAGCCTGGAACCTTCTCCCTGCGCCCCAGCCGGGCACGGGGCTGGCCCCAGGCCCTCCCTGAGCCCAGCCCTGCTAAGCCAGGCCTGGATGAAACCCTGATGGCCACGGCGTTCCTGGAGGCCGCGTGGCACGAGGAGATGAGGGGCAGCGTGCCCGGCTGCGTGCCCGCGGAACAGGGCGCTGGGAACCTCCAGGGCAGCAGGGAGATCGTGGGCTGGGACTCGCTGGCACATTTAAGGCTCTATTAGACATGGGAGATTAGATTAGGTTAGGTTAGATTAGATTAGATTAGATTAGATTAGATTAGATTAGATTAGGTTAGATTACATTAGATTAGATTAGATGACATTAGATTAGATTACATTAGATTAGATTACATTAGATTAGATTAGATTAGATTAGATAGATTAATTAGACTAGAAACAATCTAGATTAGATTGTTTAGATTAATTAGACTAGACTATACTAGATTCGATTATATTATGTTAGATTAGATTAGACTAGATTAGATTAGATTAGATTAGATTTTAGATTAGATTCCATGCCATTCCATTACATTCATTAGATTAGATTATAGATTAGATTAGATTAATTTTAGATTAGACTAGATTAGATTGGATTAGATTAGATTAAATTACATTAGATTCAATTTGATTCAATCCAATCCAATCCAATCCAATCCAATCCAATTCAATCCAATCCAATCCAATTAATCCAATCCAATCCAATCCAATTAATCCAATCCAATCCAATTCAATTCAATTTAATCCAATCCAATTAATCCAATCCAATCCAATCCAATTAATCCAATCCAATCCAATCCAATCCAATCCAATCCAATCCAATCCAATTCAATCCAATCCAATTAATCCAATCCAATCCAATTAATCCAATCCAATCCAATTTTATTGATTTAGGAGGGGTTTAGGGATGGGTGTAGATGGTTTTATGGATGAGGGATTTTTTTTTTTTTGCTTTCTGTTCTTTTTGCTGCTTTCTGTTCTGATTTTTGCTTGGGGAATGGTGCTGAAGATATTTGGGGATATTGAATTTTTTAATTGAATTGGGGATATTGAATTTTTAAAGTTTTATTGGCAGTTTTTAAGAGATAGAATAAAGAAAGCAAAGCAGAGAAAGAAAAGAATTCCTGTTTTATTTTCTGGTTTCCTTCCAGCACCTTTGGCTCTGCCCTGGAGGGTGGCATCGTCCCTGTGCCACTCCCTGGGCTGGCACTGTCCCTGTGCCACTCCCTGGGCTGGCACTGTCCCTGTGTCCTCTCAAGGGCTGGCACTGTCCCTGTGCCATCACCCACAGCTGGCACTGTCCCTGTGCCACCCCCCAGGAGCTGGCACTGTCCCTGTGCCACTCAAGGGCTGGCACTGTCCCTGTGCCACTCCCTGGGCTGGCACTGTCCCTGTGTCCTCTCAAGGGCTGGCACTGTCCCTGTGCCACCCCCCAGAGCTGGCACTGTCCCTGTGCCACTCAAGGGCTGTCACTGTCCCTGTGCCACCACCCAGAGCTGGCACTGTCCCTGTGCCACTCAAGGGTTGTCACTGTCCCTGTGCCACCATCCAGGGCTGGCATTGTCCCTGTGCCACTGCCCAGGATGTGGTGACAGGGTTGAGGGGTGACACAGGGGGTGACAAAGAGCTGGGAGGTGACATGGGGGCTGAGAGGTGACAAACGGGTGACAGAACTGAGGGGTGACACAGGGCTCAGAGCTGACAAACAGGTGACACAGGACTGAGGGGTGACCAGGGCTGAAGGGTGACACAGGGCTCAGAGGTGACAGGGGTGACACAAGGCTCAGAGGTGACACAGGGATGAGAAGTGACAGAGCTGAGAGGTGACACGGGGCTGGGAAGTGACAAACGGGTGACACAGGACTTACAGTTGACAGGACTGAGAGGTGACACAGGGCTGAGAGGTGACAGAACTGAAGGCTGACACAAGGGTGACACAGGGCTGAGAGGTGACACAGGGCTGGGAGGTGACACAGGGGTGACACAGGGCTGAGGGGTGACAAAGAGCTCAGAGGTGACACAGGGGTGACACAGGGCTGGGAGGTGACACAGGGCACAGAGGTGACACAGGGCTGAGAGGTGACACAGGGCTGAGAGGTGACACAAGGGTGACACAGGGCTGAGAGGTGACACAGGGCTGAGAGGTGACACAAGGGTGACACAGGGCTGGGAGGTGACACAGGGCTGAGAGGTGACACAGGGCTGAGAGGTGACACAGGGCACAGAGGTGACACAGGGCTGAGGGGTGACAAAGAGCTCAGAGGTGACACAGGGGTGACACAGGGCTGGGAGGTGACAGAACTGACAGGTGACACAGGGCACAGAGGTGACGCAGGACTTGGGGGTGACAGGCCTGAGAGGTGGCAGGGCCGGGAGGGGACACAGGGCTGAGGGGTGACAGAACTGAGGGGTGACACAGGGCTGAGGGGTGACAGGGTGACACAGAACTCAGAGGTGACAGAGCTGAGAGGTCACACAGGACTGAGAGGTGACAAACGGGTGACACAGGACTGAGGGGTGACCAGGGCTGAGGGGAGACAGAACTAAGAGGTGACACAGGGCTCAGAGGTGACACGGGGCTGGGAGGTGACAAACAGCTCAAAGGTGACACAGGGCTGGGAGGGGTGACACAGGACTGAAGGGTGACCAGGACTAAGGGGTGACACAGGACTGAGAGGTGACAAAGAGCTCAGAGAGGGGACACAGGAGTGACACAGGGCTCAGAGGTGACACAGGACTTACCGGTGACAGTGCTGGGAGATGACACAGGGCTGAGGGGTGACCAGGGCTGAGGGGTGACACGGGGCTGAGAGGTGACACAGGACTGGGAGGTGACATGAGGCTGAGAGGTGACACAGGACTGGGAGGTGACAAATGGGTGACACAGGCTCAGAGGTGACACAGGACTTAGGGGTGACAAAGAGCTCAGAGGTGACAAACAGAGGCTGAGAGAGGACAGGGCTGGGAGGTGACACGGGACCGAGGGGTGACACAGAACTGAGAGGTGACAAACAGCTCAGAGGTGACACAGGGGTGGCACAAGGCTGGGAGGTGACAAAGGAGTGACGCAGAACCGAGAGATGACAGGGCTGGGAGGTGACACGGGGCTGAAGGGTGACAGGACTGAGGGGTGACACGGGGCTCAGAGGTGACACAGGGCTGAGGGGTGACAGGACTGAGGGGTGGCAAGGCTGGAAAGTGACCCAGGGGTGACACAGGGCTGCAGGGTGACAAGACTGAGAGGTGACACAAGGCTCAGAAGTGACACGGGGCTGAGGGGTGACAGGGTTGGGAGGTGACAAACGGGTGACACGGGACTTGAGGGTGACAGGGCTGAGGGTGACAATCCCAGTTTGCCGGTATTTTTGATCCCCACGGATCCCCTGCTCCCCCACCCTGGCCTGGGGGTGACCCCAACCCTGACCCCAGATGTGACCCCAGATGTGACCCCAACCCTGACCCCAGATGTGACCCCAACCCTGACCCCAGATGTGACCCCAGATGTGACCCCAGCTGTGACCCCAACCCTGACCCCAGATGTGACCCCAGATGTGACCCCAGATGTGACCCCAACCCTGACCCCAACCCTGACCCCAGATGTGACCCCAGATGTGACCCCAACCCTGACCCCAGATGTGACCCCAGATGTGACCCCAACCCTGACCCCAACCCTGACCCCAGATGTGTCCCCAGCTGTGACCCCCCCCCCCAGACCTCCCAGAATTCACTCCCTTTTCCCAGATTTCAGTCATTTCAAGGACACTTTTCCATTTTAAAACAATTTTTATTTGACTTCACCCACCAGATCCTCTCCTCGAGTCCCCCCTGCCCCCCAAAATCCAGAGGTCCCCTCAAATCCCTCCAACCCCCATTCATTTTTCACTTTTCATTTTTCATTTTCCATTTTTTTTTCTCAAATTTTGTGAATACAAAGCTTCTCTTCGATATTTTACGATTTATTTCTTTCCCAACCATATCCACAAATAATGGGCAGTTTAACAATGGGCTCCTTTTTCCTGAAAAATGCTGAATTTAAGGGGAATATTTAAGGGGAAAAACATTAAAAAAAGGTAAAATTAGATGTGAATTGTGGCTGAAAATTGAATTTCTCAAGGGGGGGGCTCTGAAATTCACAAAAATTCTGTATTTAAGGGAAATATCTAAGTGGAAAAATGGAAAGAATGTTTAAATTAGATTGAATTTTGGCTGAAAATGGTGAATTCAAGGGGGGCTCTGAAATTCATAAAAATGTGGAATTCAAGGGGAATATTTAAGTGGAAAAACAAAAAATTTGGTAAAATTGGATTGAATTTTGGCTGAAAAGTGAATTCCTCAAGGGGGGGCTCTGAAATCCATAAAAATGTGGAATTTAAGGGGAATTTTAAGTGGAAAAACAAAAAATTTGGTAAAATTAGACATGAATTGTGGCTGAAATGTGAATTCATTAAAGGGGGTTCTGAAACTCACAAAAATGTGGAATTCAAGGGGAATATTTAAGTGGAAAAATAAAAAGAAAAGGTTAAATTAGATTGAATTTTGGCTGAAAAGTGAATTCCTCAAGGGGGGATCTGAAATTCATAAAAATGTGGAATTTAAGGGGAATTTTAAGTGGAAAAACAAAAAATTTGGTAAAATTAGACATGAATTTTGGCTGAAATGTGAATTCATTAAAGGGGGTTCTGAAACGCACAAAAATGTGGAATTTAAGGGAAAATATTTAAGCGGAAGCACCAAAAAAATGGTTAAAAGAAATTGAATTGTGGTGAAAAAAACGTGAATTTCTCAAGGGGGGGGGGCTCTGAAATTCCCAGAAATGATGAATTTAAGGGGAATATTTAGGTGGAAAACCAAAAGGATCTCAGGAAACCCCAAAAGGTTCCCAGGAAACCCCAGAAAGCTCTCAGGAAACCCAAAATGTTCTCAGGAGACCCCAAAAGGATCTCAGGAAACCCCAAAAAGATCTCAGGAAACCCCAAAAGGATCTCAGGAAACCCCAAGAGGTTCCCAGGAAACTCCAAAAGGATCTCAGGAAACCCCAAAAATGTTCTCAGGAAACCCCAAAATGTTCTCAGGAGACCCCAAAAGATCTCAGGGAACCTCAAAAGGTTCCCAGGAGACCCCAAAAGGATCTCAGGAAGCCCCAAAAAGTTCTCAGGAGACCCCAGAAAGCTCTCAGGAAACCCAAAATGTTCTCAGGAGACCCCCAAAGATCTCAGGGAACCCCAAAAAGCTCTCAGGGAACCTCAAAAGGAGCTCAGGGACCCCAAAGGGATCTCAGGGGATCCCAAAAAGCTCTCGAGAAACCCCAAAGGGCTCTCAGGAAGCCACAAAAGGATCTCAGATAACCCCAAAAGGTTCTCAGGAACCCCAAATTCTCCCAGGAAACCCCAAAAGGAACTCAGGGAACCCCAAGGAGATCCCACAGGGACCTGGGGGGTTGGTGCTGCTCAACCCCTGGCGCAGGGCTGGGACAGTTGAGACTCTTCAGAGGAGAAAAGCAACAGGAAAAGCGTCCAGGAGGGAGCCAGGGCCACCAGATCCCAGGGGAACATCCTGAGATCCCACAGGAGCATCCAGCAGATCCCACAGGAACCTCCAGAAGATCCCACGGGAAGCATCCACCAAATTCCATGGAAAGCTCCAGAAGATCTCACAGGAACATCCAATAGATCCCAGGGGAAGCATCCAGCAGATCTCAGAGGAGCCTCCAACAGATCCCATGGGAACACCCACCAGATCACACACGAACATCCAGATGATCTCATGGGAACATCCCGAAGATCTCACGGGAAGCATCCACCAAATTCCATGGAAAGCTCCAGAAGATCTCACAGGAATACCTACCAGATCCTACGGGAACCTCCACCAAATTCCATGGAAAGCTCCAGAAGATCTCACAGGAACATCCAACAGATCCCAGGGGAACCTCCACCAAATTCCATGGAAGGCTCCAGAAGATCTCACAGGAACATCCAATAGATCCCAGGGGAACCTCCACCAAATTCCATGGAAGGCTCCAGAAGATCTCACAGGAACATCCAATAGATCCCAGGGGAAGCATCCAGCAGATCTCAGAGGAGCCTCCAACAGATCCCATGGGAACACCCACCAGATCACACACGAACATCCAGATGATCTCATGGGAACCTCCCGAAGATCTCACGGGAAGCATCCACCAAATTCCATGGAAAGCTCCAGAAGATCTCACAGGAACACCTACCAGATCCCATGGGAACCTCCCCTCCACCAAATTCCATGGAAAGCTCCAGAAGATCTCACAGGAACAACCAACAGATCCCATGGGAACCTCCACCAAATTCCATGGAAAGCTCCAGAAGATCTCACAGGAACACCTACCAGATCCTACAGGAACCTCCAGCAGATCCCACAGAAACATTCAGCAGATCCCATGGGAATCCACCAAATTCCACGTAAACATCCAGAATATCCCACAGGAGCATCCAAAAGATCTCACGGGAGCATCCCGAAGATCCCATGGGAAGCATCCACCAAATCCCATGGGAACCTCCAGCAGATCCCACAGGAACCTCCAGCAGATCCCATGGGAACCTCCACCAAATTCCATGGAAAGCTCCAGAAGATCTCACAGGAACATCTACCAGATCCCACAGGAACAACCAACAGATCCCACAGGAACCTCCAGCAGATCCCATGGGAATCCACCAAATTCCATGCAAACATCCAGAATATCCCACGGGAACACCCAGCAGATCCCTGGGAAGCGTCCACCAAATCCCAGGGGAACATCCAGAAGAACCCATGACAACACCCAGCAGATCCCACGGGAACACCCAGCAGGTCCCGTGAGAACATCCAGGAGATCCCACAGGAACCCCCAGCAGATCCCACAGGAACCCCCAGCAGATCCCACAGGAACACCATCAGGTCCCACAGGAACCTCCAGCAGATCCCACAGGAAGCTCAAGCAGATCCCACAGGAACCTCCAGGAGATCCAACAGGAAGCTCCAGCAGATCCCACAGGAACCCCCAGCAGATCCCACAGGGACACCATCAGGTCCCACAGGAACCCCCATCAGGTCCCACAGGAACCCCCAGCTCTGGGAGCCGCTCTCTCTCCCCACAATTAACGAGACACAGTTAATTACTGACCAGCACAGCCACCGCCTGTGCCAGCTGTGCCAGCTGTGCCAGGGGCTGCACAGGGGGGGCACAGCCTGGGCGGGGGTGGGGACACGCAGGTGCCACCCTGGGTCACTGTCACAGCACAGTCTGGGGGGGACACGCAGGTGCCACCCTGTCACTGCCAGGTCACTGGGGGCACAACGGTGGCACAGTCTGGGGGGGACACGTAGGTGCCACCCATCACCTCCTGGGTCACACAGGGCACCATGGCATCACAGTCTGGTGGGGGTGGGACACGCAGGTGCCACCCTGTCACCCCCCGGGGCACTCAGGGCACTGTGGCAGTGCCAGTTGGGGTGGGGGAACAGGCAGGTGCCACCCTGCCTGGGGCACTGTCACAGCACAGTCTGGAGAGGGGACACGCAGGTGCCACCCTGTCACCCCTCTGCTCGTGCAGGGCACCACGGCAGCACAGTCCGGGGGGCACACGCAGGTGTCACCTGTCACTGCCCGGTCACTCAGGGCACCATGGCAGTGCCACCTGGAGGGGATGACACACGGGTGCCACCCTGTCACCTCTGAGTCACTGTGGCAGTGCCAGCTGGGGGGAGGACGGACAGGTGCCACCCTGTCACCCTCCGGTCACGCGGGGCTGTCCCTCGGGGGCTGGCACGGCTCCAGGGCCAGCAGGACCATGCTGTGTGCCAGCAGAGAGGCCTCCGAGGCTGCGGGGGCACAGGGGCACCGTGAGGGACTGGCATGGGGGCACTGGGGGGGGGGGGGGCATGGGATGGGGTGGGACTGGCACTGAGGGGGCTGGGGACACTGGGACTGGCACTGGGGGTACTGGGGGGGCTGGGACTGGCTGGGGAGTGGCACTGGGGGACACTGGGAGAGACTGGCACGGGCACTGGGAGCACTGGGGGCACTGGGAAGGCTGGGATTGGGGTGAGAGTGGCACTGGGGGGCACTGGGGGCACTGGGAAGGCTGGGATTGGGGTGAGAGTGGCACTGGGGGGCACTGGGGGTGCTGTGATGGGCACTGGGGGGTTCTGGGTGGACTGGGCAGCACTGGGGGGTTCTGGGTGGACTGGGCAGCACTGGGGGGCACTGGGCAGACTGGGAGAGCTGGGACTGGGGTGGGAGTGGCACTGGGGGCACTATGAGGGACTGGCATGGGCACTGGGGGCACTGGGACTGGCAGAGGAGTGGCACTGGGAGAGCTGGGACTGGCACTGGGGGGCACTGGGGGGCTGGAGTGGGCATGGAATGGGCCCTGGGTGGACTGGGAGCACTGGGATGGGCATGGAGGAGATTCTGGGTGGACTGGGCAGAACTGGGGGGCACTGGGGAGCATTGGGATGGGCACTGGTATGGGCACAGGGGCACTGGGATGGGCACAAAGGGAGCATTGGGATGGGCATTGGGATGGACACGGGGAGCACTGGGATGGGCACTGGGATGGGCACTGGGAGCACTGGGATGGGCATTGGGATGGGCACTGTGATAGGCACGGGGAGCACTGGGATGGGCACAGGGGGCACTGGGATGGGCATGGGGCAAGAATGGGATGGGCACAGGGGGCACTGGGATGGGAATGGGGGGAGCACTTGAGATGGGCATGGCTGGCACTGGAATGGGCACCGGAGGGAGAACTGGTATGGGCACAAAGGGGGCACTAGGTTGGACACAGGGATGGGCACCAGGGGCACTGGGATGGGCACTGGGAGCACTGGGATGGGCAGTGGGGTGGGCATGCAGGGCACAGGGGTGGACACGGGCACAGACTCTGCACAGGTGACAGGGCTGAGCCCCGATGGTGACAATGCCACCCCCGCCGTGCCACCCCCGTGCCCAGGGAAGGTTTTGGGTACCTTGGAGCTGGCAGGAGAGCCGGAGCCACTGCTCCAGCCACGCCTGGCACTGCGCCCGGCCCAGGTGAGTGGAGTTCAGCCCACGCAGGTAACAGGCCTGGGGACAGACGGACACCGTCAGGATGGACAGACGGACACCGTCAGGGATGGACACACGGACACCGTCAGGATGGACACACGGACACATCAGGGATGGACACACGGACACATCAGGGATGGACAGACGGACACTGTCAGGGACGGACACACGGACATGGTCAGGGATGGACACACGGACACCGTCAGGATGGACACACGGACATGGTCAGGGATGGACACACGGACATGGTCAGGGATGGACACACGGACACGGTCAGGGATGGACACACGGACACCGTCAGGGATGGACACACGGACATGGTCAGGGATGGACACACGGACACCGTCAGGGATGGACACACGGACACCGTCAGGATGGACACACGGACATGGTCAGGGATGGACACACAGACATGGTCAGGGACGGACACACGGACACATCAGGGACGGACACACGGACACTGTCAGGGATGGACACACGGACATGGTCAGGGATGGACAGACAGACACCGTCAGGGATGGACACATGGACACCGTCAGGACGGACATATGGACACGGTCAGAGACGGACACACAGACACCCAGCACCCACCAGGACCCCCTCAAGGACAGGGAGATGTGGAAACAGCCCTGCAGGTGCCACCCGAGGTGCCCCAACGCCCTGCAGGTGCCGCCAGGTACCCCACGAGGTGCCCCCAGGCTGGCACAGCCGTGCTCACCGCCCGCAGCTCCTCCTCAGACAGCTGCCCCAGCCCCAGGTGCCCCATGAGATGCCCCCCCAGGTGCCCCCAGGTGGCACAGGTGCCCCATGAGGTGCCCCATGAGGTGCCCCAGACTGGCACAGCCGTGCTCACCGCCCGCAGCTCCTCCTCAGACAGCCGCCCCAGCCCCAGGTGCCCCATGAGGTGCCCCACGAGGTGCCCCAGGCTGGCACAGCCGTGCTCACCGCCCGCAGCTCCTCCTCGGAGAGCGGCCCCAGCCCCAGGTGCCCCATGAGGTGCCCCATGAGGTGCCCCCCCAGGTGCCCCCAGGTGGCACAGCCGTGCTCACCGCCCGCAGCTCTTCCTCGGACAGCTGCCCCAGCCCCAGGTGCCGCATCAGGTGCCCCCCCAGGTGCCCCAGGCTGGCACAGCCGTGCTCACCGCCCGCAGCTCCTCCTCGGACAGCTGCCCCAGCCCCAGGTGCCCCATGAGGTGCCCCCCCAGGTGCCCCCAGGTGGCACAGGTGCCCCATGAGGTGCCCCATGAGGTGCCCCAGACTGGCACAGCCGTGCTCACCGCCCGCAGCTCCTCCTCAGACAGCCGCCCCAGCCCCAGGTGCCCCATGAGGTGCCCCACGAGGTGCCCCAGGCTGGCACAGCCGTGCTCACCGCCCGCAGCTCCTCCTCGGAGAGCGGCCCCAGCCCCAGGTGCCCCATGAGGTGCCCCATGAGGTGCCCCCCCAGGTGCCCCCAGGTGGCACAGCCGTGCTCACCGCCCGCAGCTCTTCCTCGGACAGCTGCCCCAGCCCCAGGTGCCGCATCAGGTGCCCCCCCAGGTGCCCCAGGCTGGCACAGCCGTGCTCACCGCCCGCAGCTCCTCCTCGGACAGCGGCCCCAGCCCCAGGTGCCCCATGAGGTGCCCCCCCAGGTGCCCCCAGGTGGCACAGCCGTGCTCACCGCCCGCAGCTCCTCCTCGGACAGCTGCCCCAGCCCCAGGTGCAGCAGGGCGCGGTCCAGCTGCCGGATCTCCAGGACGTGGCTGCGCAGGCGGCGCCGCAGGACGAAGGCCGGCAGGTGAGGGGTCAGGAACAGCACCTGGCTCAGGGCTCTCTGCGGGACAAGGGGGGACCTGGCGGTGGCTGCAGCTCCCCTCGCCCACCTTCCCGCCCAGCAAGGTGTCCTGCCCCGGGCAGAGGAGTGGATTGGGAATAAAATCAATGTCCAAGGTCTCTGCCCCGGGCGGAGGAGTGGATTGGGAATAAAATCAATGTCCAAGGTGTCCTGCCCTGGGCGGAGGAGTGGATTGGGAATAAAATCAATGTCCAAGGTCTCTGCCCCCCTCCCTTGAAATGATGGACAGAAGCACAGGGATTGTTTTCGATACAGCAAGCTCAGATCTGGAATTTTAGAAACTTGAGTGGTGGCTCATCCCTCCTGCAGGGCCAGCTGTGGTTCTGCTGAAGCACCACCAGAACTGCCCAGAACATTCTGGAAATGCAGGGGAGGAGAAAGCTGCTCCTCTGGGAATGCAGGGGGAAAAGGCTGCTGGGATGTCCCAAACCTCAGATTGTACCCAGGTAGGAATGTTTGAAATCTCAGATTGTACCCAGGCAGGAATGTTTGAAACCTCAGATTGTATCCAGGCAGGAATGTTTGAAATCTCAGATTGTATCCAGGCAGGAATGTTTGAAACCTCAGATTGTATCCAGGCAGGAATGTTTGAAATCTCAGGTTCTATCCAGGTAGGAATGTTTGAAATCTCAGATTGTATCCAGGCAGGATTGTTTGAAATCTCAGATTGTACCCAGGCAGGAATGTTTGAAATCTCAGATTGTACCCAGGCAGGATTGTTTGAAATCTCAGATTGTACCCAGGCAGGAATGTTTGAAATCTCAGATTGTACCCAGGCAGGATTGTTTGAAATCTCAGATTGTATCCAGGCAGGAATGTTTGAAATCTCAGATTGTGTCCAGGCAGGAATGTTTGAAATCTCAGATTGTGTCCAGGCAGGAATGTTTGAAATCTCAGATTCTACCCAGGCAGGAATGTTTGAAATCTCAGATTGTGTCCAGGCAGGAATGTTTGGCTCCTCCCCCTGGGCAGAGCATCTCCTAATGAGATGATGGAATTTTATCAGCCATGCGGGGGACACTGGCCATGAACAGAAGGCAATCACTAATTAATGGCTCATGAAGAGAAAATAATTAATATTTAATGGCCCATGAACAGAAGATATTATCTGTCAGAGGTGGGGCAGTTATCTTCTGTTCATTAGGCAGTTTTCTTTATCTCTTCCACAACCAATCCTTCCTCCAGGAGATGTCTCCTATTATTGGGCTGTTAATCATTAATTATCTTCTGTTCATGGACCATTAATTATTAATTATCTTCTGCTCATGGGCCAGTGAGTGTCCCTGCATGGCTGATAAAATTCCATCATCCCACTGGGAGATGTGAGCCCAGGGAGGAGCCAAACATTCCTGCCTGGATACAATCTGAGATTTCAAACATTCCTGCCTGGATACAATCTGAGATTTCAAACATTCCTACCTGGGTACAATCTGAGATTTCAAACATTCCTACCTGGGTACAATCTGAGATTTCAAACATTCCTACCTGGGTACAATCTGGGATTTCAAACATTCCTACGTGGACACAATCTGAGATTTCAAACATTCCTACGTGGACACAATCTGAGATTTCAAACATTCCGACCTGGATACAATCTGGGATTTCAAACATTCCTACCTGGATACAATCTGGGATTTCAAACATTCCTACGTGGACACAATCTGAGATTTCAAACATTCCTACCTGGATACAATCTGGGATTTCAAACATTCCTACCTAGATATAATCTGAGATTTCAAACATTCCTGCCTGCATACAATCTGAGATTTCAAACATTCCTACCTGGATAGAACCTGAGATTTTGGGACACCATTTAGAGTTCATTTTTTGACCATTTTAGCTCATCTTGGGTTAATTTTGTGACCCTTTTGGGTACATTTTGTGACCATTTTGGTTTATCTCAGGTTCATTTTGTGACCATTTTGGCTCATCTTGGGTTAATTTTTGACTATTTTATCTCATCTTGGGTTCAATTTGTGACCATTTTGGTTCATTTGGGTTCATTTCTTGACCATTTTGGCTCATCTTGGGTCCATTCTGTGACCCTATTGGGTCCATTTGTGACCATTTTGGGTCTATCTCAGGTTCCTTTTTTGACCATTTTAGCTCATCTCAGGTTCATTTTGTGACCATTTTGGTTCATCTTGTGACCATTTTGGTTCATTTCAGGTTCATTTTTTGACCATTTTGGGTTCATTTTGTGACCATTTTGGGTCACAAAATAGGTTCATCTCGAGTTCATTTTTTGACCATTTTGGTTCATCTTGGGTTAATTTTTTGACCATTTTTTGACCGTGCTGTTCTATTGTTAGATGGAAGCTTCTGGAAGCTGACTGACCACCTGAAGCCCACTCAGATGTTCCCCCTGAATTCCCATTCAGCAACTTCCACCTGCCCACCTGGCCCCAAACCATCCCAGAACACTTCCATGGATGGGGAAATCCCTCCCAGTTCCTCCCCACCTCCACAGGGAGGAATTCCGTCCCCAAATCCCCCTCTGGATTCATTCCCAGCAGCTCCACATCCTCCTAACGCTGGTGGTACCCCCCCAGTGCAGCTGGGGTCTCACCTGAGCCCCCCTCACCTGCAGCCACAGTGCCCAGGACCCCAAAGACCCCCAGAGATGGGGATCCCAACCCAGGAATGGGGATCTCAACCCAGAGATGGGGATCCCAACCCAGGGATGGGGATCCCAACCCAGGGATGGGGATCTCAAACCAGGAATGGGGATCCCAACCCAGGGATGGGGATCCCAACCCAGAGATGGGGATCCCAAACCAGAGATGGGGATCCCAAACGAGGGATGGGGATCCCAAACCAGGAAATGGAGATCCCAACCCAGGGATGGGGATCCCAACCAGGAATGGGGATCCCAAACAGGAAATGGGGATCCCAACCCAGGGATGGGGATCCCAAACGAGGAATGGGGATCTCAAACCAGGAATGGGGATCTCAAACCAGGGATGGGGATCCCAACCCAGGGATGGGGATCCCAAACGAGGAATGGGGATCCCAAACCAGGGATGGGGATCCCAAACCAGGGATGGGGATCCCAACCCAGAGATGGGGATCCCAAACCAGGGATGGGGATCCCAAACCAGGGATGGGGATCCCAACCCAGAGATGGGGATCCCAAACCAGGGATGGGGATCCCAAACGAGGAATGGGGATCCCAAACCAGGAATGGGGATCCCAACCCAGGGATGGGGATCCCAAACGAGGGATGGGGATCCCAACCAGGAATGGGGATCCCAAACCAGGAATGGGGATCCCAAACCAGGGATGGGGATCCCAACCCAGAGATGGGGATCCCAACCCAGGAATGGGGATCTCAAACCAGGGATGGGGATCCCAACCAGGGATGGGGATCCCAAACCAGGGATGGGGGTCCCAACCCAGGAATGGGGATCCCAAACCAGGAATGGGGATCCCAACCCAGGGATGGGGATCCCAAACGAGGAATGGGGATCCCAAACCAGGAATGGGGATCCCAAACCAGGGATGGGGATCCCAACCAGGAATGGGGATCCCAAACCAGAGATGGGGGTCCCAACCCAGGGATGGGGATCCCAACCAGGAATGGGGATCCCAAACCAGAGATGGGGGTCCCAACCCAGGGATGGGGATCCCAACCAGGAATGGGGATCCCAACCCAGGGATGGGGATCTCAAACCAGGGATGGGGATCCCAACCAGGAATGGGGATCTCAACCCAGGGATGGGGATCCCCCCCTGCCCAGCCCAGGCCACCTCTGCAGCTTTCCCTGGGCTGGTTTTGGGGCACAGCTGGGCAGGTGAACCCCTGAACTCACCACGTGATCCACCTGGAGCCTGTTGAGGACCAGCAGAGAGCCCGAGAACAAACTCCTCAGAGCCAGGAGCTGCGCCAGGTGGGGCCGGGCACCTCCCTGCACCTGGAAGAGCCCCAGGAGAGCACAGGTGACACCTCAGACACGTCAAGGACTCAGGTTTGAGGCGTTTTTCACATTTTGTGTGGCTTTAGTGGGTGTGGTTTCATATTATGGGATGGGGAGCTCTGTTCACAGTAGGGAGACAAAACAATTCCTGCTCTAGCTGGGGACCAAGGAGAAATAATCCAAATTTCAGGCCCAAGAGCATAAATAATGGTGAATTGAGGAGAGAAGAACAAGAAGGATGGGAATTCATAATCTAAAGCTGCAATAGGCTAATGGAGCAGAACTTATAAAAGTGAGAGACCCCATGAGCGGGCGTGCACTTTGTGACCATTTTAGTTCATTTTGGGTTCATTTTGTGACCATTTTGGTTCACCTTGGGATCATTTTAGGTTCATTTTGTGCCATTTGGGTTCACCTTGGGTTCATTTTGTGACCATTTTGGTTCATCTTGGGTTCATTTTGTGACCATTTTGGTTCATCTCAGGTTCATTTTTTTGACCATCTTGGGTTCATTTTTGTTCATCTTGGGTTTGTTTTGTGAACCTTTGGGTTCATTTTGTGACCATTTTGGGTTCATCTCGGGTTCATTTTTTGACCATTTTGGTTCATCTTGGGTGTAACTAACTCTGTCAGTAGTTTTTCTTTTGTGACCATTTTGGGTTCATCTCGGGTTCATTTTTTGACTATTTTGGGTTCATCTTGGGTTCATTTTGTGACCATTTTGGGTTCATTTTGGTTCATCTTGGGATCATTTTGTGAACCTTTGGGTTCATTTTTTGACCATTTTGGGCTCATCATGGTTCAGTTTTTTACCATATTGGGTTCATTTTGTGACCATTTTGGGATCACCTTGGGTTCATTTTGTGACCATTTTGGATTCATCTTGGGTTCATTTTGTGACCATTTTGGGTTCATTTTGTGACCATTTTGGTTCATCTTGGGTGTAATTAACACTGTCAGTAGTTTTTCTTTTGTGACCTTTTTGGGCTCATTTTTTGACCATTTTGGGTTCATCTTGTGACCATTTTGATTAATCTTGTGACAATTTTGGGTTCATCTTGGGTGTAACTAACTCTGTCAGCGCTTTTTCTTTTGTGACCATTTTGGCTTCATTTTGTGAACATTGGGTTCATCTTGGGCTCATTTTGCAATCATTTTGGATTCATTTTGTGACCATTTTGGTTCATCTCAGGTTCATTTTTTGACCATATTGGCATCATTTTGGGTTCATTTTGTGACCATTTTGGGATCACCTTGGGTTCATTTTGTGACCATTTTGGGTTCATTTTGGTTCATCTTGGGATCATTTTGTGAACCTTTGGGTTCATTTTTTGACCATTTTGGGCTCATCATGGTTCAGTTTTTTACCATATTGGGTTCATTTTGTGACCATTTTGGATTCATCTTGGGTTCATTTTGTGACCATTTTGGGTTCATCTTGTGACCATTTTGTATTCATCTTGTGACCATTTTGTATTCATCTTGTGACAATTTTGGGTTCACCTTGGGTTCATTTTGTGACCATTTTGGGTTCATCTTGGGTGTAACTAACTCTGTCAGTGGTTTTTCTTTTGTGACCATTTTGGGTTCACCTTGGGCGTAACTAACTCTGTCGGTGGTTTTTCTTTTCTATTATCGCGCACATTTTGATTTTTTTTTTCCCTTTCCTAATAAATCCCATTTCTGACTCGCAGTCTCCCACTGATTTTCCTTTCAAACCAGAAGCCAGTGTGGCAGTGGTGGGGCACAGACCTGCTCACAGAGCTGCAGCAGGAGCTGCTGGGGCCGTGCCTCGGGCAGGGAGCGCGCTGCCTGCGCCAGCGCCCGCAGCACGGCCGCGTGCGAGGCCCTGCGGCGGCGGTCGTACGCGTCCAGGAACTCCAGCCGCTGCCTGGGCGTCCAGAAGTGCCTGATCAGGAGCTGCCGGGGGAAGAAATACCTGGGGAGAGGCAGGAGAGGGGGTTCAGGGAGGGAAGAGCAGAGCAGGGGGTTCCAGGGGGCTCCAGGGGGTTCCCTGTTTCCTTTTTGGAGGTATTTGAATATTCACTGCCCTCCCTGAATCTGTATTAATCCAGGAGAAGTTTCCCTCATGAAATGAGGCTGGATATGGGCTGGGAGTGCCACAGGAATTAGTGTCCTTCATTTTCTTGGAGTTTTTAGACTCTACTGAACCTCCTCCTCAGGCGTCCAGAAGTGCCTGATCAGGAGCTGCCGGGGGAAGAAATACCTGGGGAGAGGCAGGAGAGGGGGTTCAGGGAGGGAGGGGCAGAGCAGGGGGTTCCAGGGGGCTCCAGGGGGCTCCAGGGGGTTCAAGGGGGGCTCCCTCTTTCTTTTCTGGAGATATTTCTGCTCTCTCTGAATCTGCATTAATCCAGGAGAAGTTTTTCTCATGAAATGAGGTTGGATGTGGGCTGGGAGTGGCACTGAGTGGAGCTGCCACAGGAATTAGAGTGAAATTATTTTCTTGGAGTTTTCAGACGCTCCTGAATCTCCTCCTCAGGCATCCAGGAACTCCAGCCGCTGCCTGGGCATCCAGAAGTGCCTGACCAGGAGCTGCTGAAGGAAGAAATAGCTGGGGAGAGGCAGGAGAGGGGGTTCAGGGAGGGAAGGGCAGAGCAGGAGGTTCCAGGGGGCTCCCTGTTTCTACTTTGAAGATATTGGAATATTCAGTGCCCTCCCTGAACCCGCAGGAGAAGTTTCCCTCATGAAATGAGGCTGGATGTGGGCTGGCAGTAGCAGTGAGTGGAGCTGCCACAGGAATTAGAGTGAAATTATTTCCTTGGAGTTCTTAGACTCTCCTAAATCTCCTTCTCAGGCATCCAGGAACTCCAGCCGCGTCCAGAACTTCTGAACTTCCTGGGCGTCCAGAAGTGCCTGATCAGGAGCTGCTGAGGGAAGAAATAGCTGGGGAGAGGCAGGAGAGGGGATTCAGGGAGGGAAAAGGCAGAGTAGGAGGTTCCAGGGGGCTCCAGGGGGTCCCTGTTTCTTTTCTGGAGATATTTGTGCTCTCTCTGAATCTGCATTAATCCAGGAGAAGTTTCCCTCATGAAATGAGGCTGGATGTGGGCTGGGAGTGGCAGCGAGTGGAGCTGCCACAGGAATTAGAGTGAAATTATTTCCTTGGAGTTCTTAGACTCTCCTAAATCTCCTTCTCAGGCATCCAGGAACTTCACCTGGGCATTCAGAAGTGCCTGATCAGGAGCTACTGTGGAAAGAAAATCTGGAAAAAGGCAGGAGAAGAGATTCAGTGAGGGAAAGGCAGAGCAGGGGTTTCCAGGAGTTTCCCTGTTTCCTTTTCAGATGTATTTGAATATTCACTGCCCACCCTGAGTCTGCATTAATCCAGGAGAAGTTTTGCTCATGAAATGAGGCTGGATGTGGGCTGAAGTGGCAGTGACTGGAGCTGCCACAGAAATTAGAGGGTCCCTTATTTTTTTTGGAGTTGTTAAACCCTCCTGAATCTCCTCCTCAGGCATCCAGGAACTCCAGCCACGTCCAGAACTTCTGAACTTCCTGGGCGTCCAGAAGTGCCTGATCAGGAGCTGCTGAGGGAAGAAATAGCTGGGGAGAGGCAGGAGAGGGGATTCAGTGAGGGAAAAGGCAGAGTAGGAGGTTCCCTGTTTCCTTTTTGAAGATATTTGAATATTCACTGCCCTCCCTGAACCTGCAGGAGAGGTTTTTCTCATGAAATGAGGCTGGATGTGGGCTGGGAGTGGCACTGAGTGGAGCTGCCACAGGAATTAGAGTGTCCTTGATTTTCTTGGAGTTCCTAGACTCTCCTAAATCTCCTTCTCAGGCATCCAGAAGTGCCTGATCAGGAGCTGCTGAGGGAAGAAATAGCTGGGGAGAGGCAGGAGAGGGGATTCAGGGAGGGAAAGGCAGAGCAGGGGATTCCAGGGGGCTCCAGGGGGTTTGCACTTTCTTTTCTAGAGATATTTCTGCCCTCCCTGAATCTGCATTAATCCAGAAATTTTCTTCATGAAATGAGGCTGGATGTGGGCTGGGAGTGGCACTGAGTGGAGCTGCCACAGAAATTAGAGTGTCCTTGATTTTTCTGGAGTTGTTAAACCCTCCTGAATCTCCTCCTCAGGCATCCAGGAGCTCCACCTGGGCATCCAGAAGTGCCTGACCAGGAGCTGCTGAGGGAAGAAAATATCTGGGAAAAGGCAGGAGAGGGGGTTCAGTGAGGGAAAGGCAGAGCAGGGGGCTCCAGGGGGCTCCAGGGGGTTCCCTGTTTCCTTTTTGGAGGTATTTGAATATTCACTGCCCTCCCTGAATCTGCATTAATCCAGGAGAAGTTTTGCTCATGAAATGAGGCTGGATGTGGGCTGGGAGTGGCACTGAGTGGAGCTGCCACAAGAATTGGAGTGAAATTATTTCCTTGGAGTTCTCAGACCCTCCTGAATCCAGCACTCAGCCCCCAGAGCTGGCACTGCCAACCCAGCACTCAGAGCTGGCACTGCCAACCCAGCACTCAGAGCTGGCACTGCCAACCCAGCACTCAGAGCTGGCACTGCCAACCCAGCACTCAGAGCTGGCATTGCCAATCCAGCACTCAGAGCTGGCACTGCCAATCCAGCACTCAGAGCTGGCACTGCCAACCCAGCACTCAGAACTGGCATTGCCAACCCAGCACTCAGAGCTGGCACTGCCAACCCAGCACTCAGAGCTGGCACTGCCAACCCAGCACTCAGAGCTGGCATTGCCAACCCAGCACTCAGAGCTGGCACTGCCAACCCAGCACTCAGAGCTGGCACTGCCAACCCAGCACTCAGAGCTGGCATTGCCAATCCAGCACTCAGAGCTGGCACTGCCAACCCAGCACTCAGCTCATCAAGGCCATTGGAACATAATTTGTGCTGAATTATGAAAGAAGAGCCTGAGAAACTGAATACAATTCTGCAAGAACTGGATAACAGAAATATTAAAATATTAAGATATAAAGAATATAAATTTTGATAAATTTAGAAAGAAGATGTTGAGAAACTGAATACCAAGACCACAAGAACTGGATAACAGAGATATTAAAATATTAAGATATTAAAATATTAAGAATATAAATTTTGACAAATTAAGAGAGAAAATGTTGAGAAACTAAATACCAAGTGTGGAAGAACTGGATAACAGAAATATTAAAATATTAAGATATAAAGAATATAAATTTTGATAAATTTAGAAAGAAGATGTTGAGAAACTGAATACCAAGACCACAAGAACTGGATAACAGAGATATTAAAATATTAAGATATTAAAATATTAAGAATATAAATTTTGACAAATTAAGAGAGAAAATGTTGAGAAACTAAATACCAAGTGTGGAAGAACTGGATAACAGAAATATTAAAATATTAAGATATAAAGAATATAAATTTTGATAAATTTAGAAAGAAGATGTTGAGAAACTGAATACCAAGACCACAAGAACTGGATAACAGAGATATTAAGAACACAAATAATTCGAAATTAAAAAGAAGAGGCTGAGAAACTGAATACCAAGACCACAAGAACTGGATCACAGAAATATTAAAATATTAAGATATTAAAATATTAAGAATAAAAAGTTTGACAAATTAAGAGAGAAGATGTTGAGAAACTGAATACCAAGTGTGGAAGAACTGGATCACAGAAATATTAAAATATTAAGATATAAAGAATATAAATTTTGATAAATTAAGAAAGAAGATGTTGAGAAACTGAATACCAAGACCACAAGAACTGGATCACAGAAATATTAAAATATTAAGATATTAAAATATTAAGAATATAAATTTTGATCAATTAAGAAAGAAGATGTTGAGAAACTGAATACCAAGACCACAAGAACTGGATCACAGAGATATTAAGCACACAAATAATTCTAAATTAAAAAGAAGAGGCTGAGAAACTGAATATCATGACAGAAAGAACTGGATAACAGAAATATTAAAATATTAAGATATAAAGAATATAAATTTTGATAAATTTAGAAAGAAGATGTTGAGAAACTGAATACCAAGACCACAAGAACTGGATAACAGAAATATTAAAATATTAAGATATAAAGAATATAAATTTTGATAAATTTAGAAAGAAGATGTTGAGAAACTGAATACCAAGTCCGGAAGAACTGGATAACAGAAATATTAAAATATCAAGATATTCAAATATTAAGAACATTGATTTTGATAAATTAAGAGATGAGAGGCTGAGCCAATGAACACCAGGACCACAAGAAGTGGAAAACAGAGCTGTGAAACACCTGCACTGTAACCAATCCCTTCAACCTGAGAAATGCAGGCAGAAAATGAGGGGAAAAGACAATCCATGGTGTGCACCGTGTTTGTGAACCCGTAAAAATGTGTGTGATGTGAACAACAAATGGTTTCTGCTTGATCATTAGTTAGTTGTTCAGGAGTCCTGGATTTCCCAAAATATTTGTTCTTACGGGGAGAGATTCCTGCCTTTAAAAAACCCCCAACTGCACCAAATTTGGAGCTCGGGGCACCCTGGTGCCAACAACAGGACAATTCTTGCCTTTAAAAAACCCCACTGCAGGGAATTGGGGACTCAGGGGACACAAGAAGCACCCCAGTACTTGAACCAGGACAATTCCTGCCCCTAAAACCCCAAACTGGAGGGAATTTGGGGCTCAGGAAGAGCTGGGTACTCACATCAGGACAATTCCTGCCCTAAAACCCCATTTGGAAGGAATTTGGGGCTCAGGAAGAGCTGGGTACTCACATCAGGACAATTTTTTTGCCCCTAAAAACCCCAATTTGCACAAAATTTGGGGCTCAGGAAGAGCTGGGTACTCACATCAGGACAATTTTTTTGCCCCTAAAAACCCCAATTTGCACAAAATTTGGGGCTCAGGAAGAGCTGGGTACTCACATCAGGACAATTTTTTTGCCCCTAAAAACCCAATTTGCACAAAATTTGGGGCTCAGAAGAGCTGGGTACTCACATCAGGACAATTCCTACCCCTAAAACTCCATTTGGAAGGAATTTGGGGCTCAGGAAGAGCTGGGTACTCACATCAGGACAATTTTTTTGCCCCTAAAAGCCCCAATTTGCACAAAATTTGGGGCTCAGGAAGAGCTGGGTACTCACACCAGGACAATTCCTGCCCCTAAAACCCCAAACTGGAGGGAATTTGGAAGCCCAAGGATGAGGGCATTCCAGTGCTCAGATCAGGACAATTCCTGCTCCTAAAACTCCAAACTGGAGGGAATTTGGGGCTCAGGAAGAGCTTGGATACTCACATCAGGACAATTTTTTTGCCCCTAAAAGCCCCAATTTGCACAAAATTTGGGGCTCAGGAAGAGCTGGGTACTCACACCAGGACAATTCCTGCCCCTAAAACCCCAAACTCGAGGGAATTTGGGGCTCAGGAAGAACTAGGTACTCACACCAGGACAATTCCTGCCCCTAAAACCCCAAACTGGAGGGAATTTGGAAGCCAAGGATGAGGGCATTCCAGTGCTCAGATCAGGACAATTCCTGCCCCTAAAACCCCAAACTGGAGGAATTTGGGGCTCAAGGGAGGCTGGGTACTCACATCAGGACAATTCCTGCCCCTAAAACCCCAAACTGGAGGGAATTTGGAAGCCCAACGGGGCTGGGAACTCACATCAGGACAATTCCTACCCCTAAAACCCCATTTGGAAGGAATTTGGGGCTCAGGAAGAGCTGGGTACTCACACCAGGACAATTTTTTGCCCCTAAAAACCCCAATTTGCACAAAATTTGGGCTCAGGAAGAGCTGGGTACTCACACCAGGACAATTCCTACCCCTAAAACCCCATTTGGAAGGAATTTGGGCCTCAAGGGAGGCTGGGTACTCACATCAGGACAATTCCTGCCCTAAAACTCCATTTGGAAGGAATTTGGGGCTCAGGAAGAGCTGGGTACTCACATCAGGACAATTCCTGCCCCTAAAACCCCATTTGGAAGGAATTTGGGGCTCAAGGGGGCTGGGTACTCACATCAGGACAATTTTTTTGCCCCTAAAAGCCCCAATTTGCACAAAATTTGGGGCTCAGGAAGAGCTGGGTACTCACACCAGGACAATTCCTGCCCCTAAAAACCCCAAACTGCAGGGAATTTGGGGTTTGTTCTACAGGGACAGATTCCTGCCTCTAGAAACTCCCACTGGAGGGAATTTAGGACTCAGGACGCCCTAAATCTCACACCAGGACAATTTTTTGCCCCTAAAAACCCAAATTTCAGGGAATTTGTGGCTCAGGGTGTTGGGTACTCACATGAGCAGCAGCACCAGGAAGTTGGCGAAGGGGGGGATGGCGATGATCCCGATGGGAATGGCCTTGAGCACGTCCCTGCGGAACTGCCCCGGGGACAGCGGGACAGCGTCAGCACCCGCCTCCAAAAAACCCCCAAAAAACCCAAAATTCCCCAAATTCCCCCCTCCCCGGGGCTGGCTGCAGCTGCCAGGGCCTGGGGTTGGCAGGGAAAGGGGGCCCAGAGGGGCAGAGATGGGGCAAAAGGGGGGCAGAAGGGGCAAAAAAAGGGAGGGGGGGAAAAGGGGGGAAAAGATGGGGGGGGAAGGGGGGGAAAGGGGGGAAAAAGGGGCAGGGATGGGGCAGGGATGGGCAGGGATGGGGGGAGGGGCAGGATGGGGCAGGGATGGGCAGGGATGGGGCAGGACGGGGCAGGGACGGGGCAGGGATGGGGCAGGGACGGGGCACGGCAGGGACGGGGCAGGACGGGGCAGGGATGGGGCAGGGACGGGGCAGGGATGGGGCAGGGATGGGGCAGGGATGGGGCAGAGATGGGGCAGGGATGGGGCAGGGATGGGGCAGGATGGGCAGAGATGGGGCAGGGATGGGGCAGGGATGGGGCAGGGATGGGGCAGGGATGGGGCAGGGACGGGGCAGGGACGGGGCAGGGACGGGGCAGGGATGGGGCAGGGATGGGGCAGGGATGGGGCAGGGATGGGGCAGAGATGGGGCAGGGATGGGGCAGAGATGGGGCAGGGATGGGGGCAGGGGGAGATGAAGCAGAGAGGAGGCTGAAGGGAGGCACAGATGATGCAGGGCTGAGGCTGAGGGAGATGAGAGATGAGGCTGAGGAGAAGCAGAGGGGAGATAAGGCTGAGGTGATGCACAGGTGAGGCACAGGTGACACAGGGGTGAGGCACAGGTGACACAGAGGTGAGGCACAGGTGACACAGAGATGGGGCACAGGTGACACAGAGATGGGGCCACAGGTGATGAGGCACAGGTGACACAGGGGTGAGGCACAGGTGACACAGGGGTGGGGCACAGGTGACACAGAGGTGAGGCACAGGTGACACAGAGGTGAGGCACAGGTGACACAGCGATGGGGGCACAGGTGACACAGAGGTGAGGCACAGGTGACACAGCGATGGGCACAGGTGACACAGAGATGGGGCACAGGTGACACAGAGATGGGGCACAGGTGACACAGAGATGGGGCACAGGTGATGAGGCACAGGTGACACAGCGATGGGGCACAGGTGACACAGCGATGGGGCACAGGTGACACAGAGATGGGGCACAGGTGACACAGAGATGAGGCACAGGTGACACAGAGATGGGGCACAGGTGACACAGAGATGAGGCACAGGTGACACAGAGGTGAGGCACAGGTGACACAGAGATGGGGCACAGGTGACACAGGGGTGAGGCACAGGTGATGAGGCACAGGTGACACAGCGATGGGGCACAGGTGACACAGAGATGAGGCACAGGTGACACAGAGATGGGGCACAGGTGACACAGAGGTGGGGCACAGGTGACACAGAGATGAGGCACAGGTGACACAGCGATGGGGCACAGGTGACACAGGGTGATGAGGCACAGGTGACACAGAGATGGGGCACAGGTGATGAGGCACAGGTGACACAGGTGATGAGGCACAGGTGACACAGCGATGGGGCACAGGTGACACAGCGATGTGGGCACAGGTGACACAGGGGTGGGGCACAGGTGACACAGCGATGGGGCACAGGTGATGAGGCACAGGTGACACAGCGATGGGGCACAGGTGACACAGAGATGGGGCACAGGTGACACAGGTGATGGGGCACAGGTGATGAGGCACAGGTGACACAGCGATGGGGCACAGGTGACACAGAGGTGGGGCACAGGTGACACAGCGATGGGGCACAGGTGACACAGCGATGGGGCACAGGTGACACAGGGTCCCCGCTGACCTGGCGCAGGCGCTCCATGTCGCGGTACGGGAGCTGCTGAGGGCTCAGCTGCTGCTGGGCCATCCTGGCGCGGATCCTCCTGATCTCCTGCACCTCCAGGAACAGGGCCCGCACCCCTGCAGCACCGGGGCTGCCTCAGGGGCACGGCCAGCCTGGCACGGCCGATGCCCTCCAAACGTGTCCTTCTCCTGACAGCCGGGGCCTCTTTGGCACCCAGATGTTTGGGCTCCCCTTTTTCAGCACCCACATCTCGAGACATCCACATCTGGGACACCCCACCCTCTTCCAAACCCCCTTTTGGGACCCAGAAATTCCAGTGACCCCATCAGCCCCCCCTTTTCCTTGGGACACCCCTTTTTGGAACACCCCACCTCCTTTTCAGCCCCCCACATTTTTGGGACCCCCCCATTTGGGACCCAGACATTTGGACCCCCTTTTTCAGCACCCACCTCTTGGGACACCCATTTTTAGAACACCCCACCCTCTTCCAGACCCCTCTTTTTTGGGACCCCTTTTTGGGACCCAGAAATTCACAGTGACCAATCAGCCCCCCTTTTTCTTGGGCACCCCTTTTGGAACACCCCACCTCCTTTTCAGCCCCCCACATTTTTGGGACCCCCCCATTTGGACCCAGATGTTTGGGCTCCCCTTTTTCAGCACCCACATCTCGAGACATCCACATTTGGAACACCCCACCCTCTTTCAAACCCCCTGTTTTGGAGCCACCTCTTGGGACCCCCCATTTGGGACCCAGATTTTTGGGCTCCCCCGTTAACACCCACCTCCTGGGACATCCCCTTTTTTGGGACATCTCAGAAATAATGGGGTTTTTCAGACTCTCTTTTTCAGGACCCACCCTCCCCAGGATCCCCATTTTGGGACCCAGACATTCAGACTCCCTAATGAGCCCCCCTTTTTCTTGGGACACCCTTTTTTGGGACACACACCCTCTTCCAAACCCCCTTTTTGGGACCCAGAAATTCACAGTTCCCCCATCAGCCCCCTTTTTAGAACACCCCACCTCCTTTTCAGCCCCCACATTTTTGGGACCCCCCCATTTGGACCCAGATATTTGACCCCCCTTTTCCTTGGAGCACCCATTTTTAGAACACCCCACCCTCTTCCAGACCCCTTTTTTTGGACCCATCTGTTGGGACCCCCTTTTTGGGACCCAGAAATTCAGAGTCCCCCATCAGCCCCCCCTTTTTAGAACACCCCACCTCCTTTTCAGCCCCCCTACTTTTGGGACCCCCATTTGGGACCCAGACATTCAGACTCCCTAATGAGCCCCCCTTTTTCTTGGGACACCCTTTTTTTGGGACACACCACCCTCTTCCAAACCCCCTTTTTGGGACCCTCCTTTTGGGACCCAGACATTTGGACCCCCCTTTTTCAGCACCCACCTCTTGGGACACCCATTTTTAGAACACCCCACCCTCTTCCAGACCCCCTTTTTTGGGACCCTCTTTTTGGGACCCAGAAATTCACAGTGACCCCATCAGCCCCCCTTTTTCTTGGGGCACCCCTTTTTGGAACACCCCACCTCCTTTTCAGCCCCCCACATTTTTGGGACCCCCCATTTGGGACCCAGATATTTGGACCCCCCTTTTTCAGCACCCACCCCTTGGGACACCCATTTTTAGAACACCCCACCCTCTTCCAGATCCCCTTTTTTTGGGACCCATCTGTTGGGACCCCCTTTTTGGGACCCTCCTTTTGGGACCCAGAAATTCACAGTCCGCCATCAGCCCCCCTTTTCCTTGGGACACCCCTTTTAGGAACACCCCACCTCCTTTTCAGCCCCCCACATTTTTGGGACCCCCCCATTTGGGACCCAGATGTTTGGGCTCCCCTTTTTCAGCACCCACATCTCGAGACATCCACATTTGGAACACCCCACCCTCTTTCAAACCCCCTGTTTTGGAGCCACCTCCTGGGACCCCCCATTTGGGACCCAGATATTTGGACCCCCCTTTTCCTTGGGGCACCCCTTTTTAGAACACCCCACCTCCTTTTCAGACCCCCACATTTTTGGGACCCAGACATTTGGACCCCCCTTTTTTCAGCACCCACCCCTTGGGACACCCATTTTTAGAACACCCCACCCTCTTCCAGACCCCCTTTTTTTGGGACCCTCCTTTTGGGACCCAGAAATTCAGAGTCCCCCATCAGCCCCCCCTTTTTAGAACACCCCACCTCCTTTTCAGCCCCCCACATTTTTGGGACCCCCTTTTTGGGACCCAGAAATTCACACTCCGCCATCAGCCCCCCTTTTCCTTGGGACACCCCTTTTAGGAACACCCCAAAAAAACGTGGCTTTTTCAGATTCCCTTTTTTAGACCCACACGCCGGGAGCTCCCGTTTGGGCCCCAGAAATTCCCACGGCTCCCCCTCCCTTTTTTGGGGCCCCTCTTTTTGCCGTGCCCCCCCTTTTCGTTGCCCGTTTTGTTCCCGTTTTGTCACGGACCGTTTTTGAAGGTGCTGTGCAGGAGGAAGAAGCGGGGCCAGCTCCTCTCCAGGTACCGCTCGTACCGAGCGCTCGCCCGCCGGGCAGCGCCGGCCACGGCGGCCACGAGGGCGCGGGAGGCGGCGCGGGAGGAGAGCGAACGAACCGGGCAGCGAACCGGGGACCTGCGGGGACGGCCCCGGGTCAGCTCCGGACGCGCCGGGAACCGAAAGGCTCGAACGCAGCGCGGAGCTGCGGGCCCGAACACACCGGGCACCGGCGGCCCCGGGTCAGCTCCGGGCACACCGGGAACCGGCGGGCACACGGCGGGCACCGGCAGCACCGAGCACACCGGGAACCGGCGCCTGCAGCTCCGCACATATTGGGGGGCACCGGTAGCCCCAGCCCCGAACCCACCGGGCACCGGCAGCCCCGAGCACACCGGGGATCTGTGGCGGGTCAGCACCGGACACACCGGGCACCGGCAGCCCCGAGCACACGGGGCACCGGCAGCCCCGAGCACACGGGGCACCGGCAGCACCGAATACACCGGGGACCGGAGACCGCACCGGGGAGCGCAGCCCCAGCCCCGAACCCACCGGGGAGCTGCAGCCCCGGCGCCGCGTTGGCACCGAACCCACCGGGCACCGGCAGCCCCGAGCGCACACCGGGGAGCGGCACACCCGACTCCGAACCCACGGGGCACCGGCAGCCCCGCGTCAGCTCCACACACACCGGGCACCGGCGGCCGCAGCTCCGAATCCACCGGGCACCGGCAGCCCCGCACGTACCGGGCACCGGCGGTCCCGCGTCGGCTCCGGACACACCGAGGACCGGCGGCCGGAGCCCCGAACGCACCGGGGAGCTGCGGCGTCCCCAGCCCCGCGTCAGCCCCGCACACACCGGGCACCGGCAGCCCGGAACCCCCTCGGCACCGATGCCCGCAGCCCCGCACACACCGGGCACCGGCAGCCCCGCACACACCGGGGACCTGCAGCCCAGCTCGGAACCCACCGGGCACCGGCACCCGCAGCCCCGCACACACCGGGCACCGGCAGCCCCGCATCAGTGCCGAATACACCGGGGAGCTGCAGCCCCGGCTCCGAACCCACCGGGCACCGGCACCGGGCACCGGCAGCCCTGAGTCAGCCCCGGCCACTTTCGGGGCTCCCGGAGAGGGTGAACGGAAGCTGGGAACGCCCCGGGGAAGGGCTGGGGTGGGATTGAGGAGCTCCGGGGGATTGAGGAGCCCGGGGTGGCTCCGGGATTCCCGTGCCGGGCTCGGCTGGGCGGTACCGGCGGTACCGGGAGAGAAAAGCAGCGCGGTAACGGGGAGGGGGTGCGGTAACGGGCGACATCGACGTGCGGGAGGACACGGGGTGAACCAGAGAGGACGAGGAGAGTAAAGGGGAGCGGTGTTGGGCGGGGGATCACGACAGCGCTCGGTTTCGGTCGGTGTTTAACGGGGCTGCCGCCGGTGTTTGGGGCTCCCTGAGGGCAGCGGGTCCCGGCCGCTCCCGCGGGGGTCCCCGCTCACCTGGACACGGCCGGAGCGAGCGGCGGCGGGATCCGGCCCCGGGCGGGGCTCAGGGCGGAGGGGCCGAGGCGCCAGAGCGGGCCCCGGGCCGCGGCCATGGGCAGCGCCATCTTGGACCGGCGGTCACGTGAGGTGCTGAGCGCTGATTGGCTGCCGCGCCGGAACTGCTCCTTGCTGGAGGCTCCGGGCGCGCCCCGAGCCCCCACATTTCCGTTCCGCCCAGCCCCAGCGGACCCTCCCCGGTCCAAGCGGGCCCGGCCCGGTTCGGCCCGGTTCGGCCCGGTTCGGCCCGGTTCGGCCCGGCTCGGCCCGGCTCGGCCCGGTTCGGCCCGGTTCGGCCCGGTTCGGCCCGGCTCTGTCCCGGCTGCCCGGCCCGGTGAGCCGGGAGCCTCCTCCTGCTTCCCTGGCGTTTGAACCTATGAGAAACGCCAATCGCTTGTTTTTTAGAATTTTCAAACTTTAATAGTAATAAAATGGTTCTAAAAATAGCAATAAAATTAAAGTAATAAAAATTTGGACAATTGAGATTTAGGACAATATAAGACAATAAGAACAAAGAGTTATGGACGGTGCCGGTACGTTTTTCTGGGCAAAATAAGCCCAAAAAGGCCCCACATTAACAGAGGATTAACCCTTAAAAGCAACAGCCTGTTGCATATTCATACATCTCATGAATAATTCATAATTCCACTCAAACACAGGATTCTGTGTCAGCTCTTCCTCTGAATCCTGATGGCTCTTCATGCCTGAGCAAGGTGGGAATGTGAAAAATGCCAATCATTTATTTTTAAAATTTTAAGACCTTAATAGTAATAAAATAGTTATAAAAATAGCAATATAATCAGAGGAACAAAAATTTGGACAATTAGGATTTAGGACGATATGAGATAATTAAACAGATGGTCCAGGTACCTTTTTCTGGGCAAAATAAACCTGAAAAAGGACCCACGTTAACAGAGGATTAACCCTTAAAAGCAACAGCCTGTTGCATATTCATACACCTCATGAATTATTCATAATTCCACTCAAACACAGGATTCTGTGTCAGCTCTTCCTCTGAATCCTGACAGCACCTTCAGGGCTGAACAAGGTGGGGAAAAATTCATTTATTTTGATAAGGGGGCAATAAATTCTCTTTCTCTGAAAGATTTTAGTGTGCTGTGGCTGCTGTCTCAGTGCGAGTGCCTCATTCCTCTCTTTAAAAAAATATTTTACATAGCACAGTTAATATTTTAACATTTTGTTAGAACCTAAAACAATATTTAACACACTGCTCTAAAAAATTAATACAGCACAACTTTCTAACACAACACATAAAACATTCATTTGAATATTTGTGAAAAGCCAAGCATAAAATACGCGTTTTTCACAGAACCTAAAATTATATTTACCACACTACTTAAGAAAATTAACACAGCACAGCTTTCTAACACAACACATATAATATTAATTTTAATATTTGCTAAAAGCCAATCATAAAATACACTTTTTTTCACAGAACCTAAAACTATATTTAACTACACAGAACCTAAAGCTATATATTTATATTTATATTTACTACTATATATTTATATTTACTACTATATATTTATATTTAAATATATTTATATTTACTACTATATTTAACACTACTTTAGAAATGAATACAACACAACTTTCTGGCACAACACATATAATATTCATTTTAATATTTGCCAAAAGCCAATAATAAAATACACCTTTTTTACAATATTTAACACACTACTTAAAAAAATTAATACAGCACAACTGTCTAACCTAATATATACAATATCAATTTTAATATTTGCCAAAAGCCAAGCAAAAAATGCACATTTTTCACAATAGTTAACACACTGCTTAAGGAAATTAATACAGCATAACTTTCTAACACAACACATATAATATTCATTTTAACATTTGCCAAAAGCCAATAATAATAAAATACACTTTTTTTACAATATTTAACACACTACTTAAAAAAATTAATATAATATTAATTTTAACATTTGCCAAAAGCCAATAATAAAATACACTTTTTTTACAATATTTAACACACTACTTAAAAAAATTAATACAGCAAAACTGTCTAACATAACATATATAATATTAATTTTAGTATTTTCTAAAAGCCAATCATAAAATGCACATTTTTCACAATAGTTACCACCCTACAGCACAACTTTCTAACACAACACATACAATATTAATTTGAATATTTGCCAAAAGCCAATCATAAAATACACATTTTTCACAGAACCTAAAGCTATATTGAACACTATTTTATATTTACTACTATATTTAACACTACTTTAGAAATGAATACAACACAACTTTCTAGCACAACACATATAATATTCATTTTAATATTTGCCAAAAGCCAATAATAAAATACACCTTTTTTACAATATTTAACACACTACTTAAAAAAATTAATACAGCACAACTGTCTAACATAACATATATAATATCAATTTTAATATTTGCCAAAAGCTAAGCAAAAAATGCACATTTTTCACAACAGTTAACACACTACTTAAGAAAATTAATACAGCATAACTGTCTAACACAACACATATAATATTCATTTTTATATTTGCCAAAAGCCAATAATAAAATACACTTTTTTTACAATATTTAACACACTACTTAAAAAAATTAATATAATATTAATTTTAACATTTGCCAAAAGCCAATAATAAAATACACTTTTTTTACAATATTTAACACACTACTTAAAAAAATTAATACAGCAAAACTGTCTAACATAACATATATAATATTGATTTTAATATTTTCTAAAAGCCAATCATAAAATGCACATTTTTCACAATAGTTAACACCCTACAGCACAACTTTCTAACACAACACATACAATATTAATTTGAATATTTGTGAAAAGCCAAGAATAAAACACACATATTTCACAATATTTAACACATCACTTAAGACAATTAATACAGCACAGCTTTCTAAAATAACACAGATAATATTAATTTTAATAATTGCCAAAAGCCAATGATAAAATGCGCATTTTTCGCAGGGCAGGACCCTCTGTGTGTGCGGCTCCTCCCTCCCAGCCGTGCCCCGCGTTTCTTTTCCTCCTTCCCGGGCCAAAACAAAACAAAACAAAACAAAACAAAGCAAAGCAAAACAAAACAAAACAAAACAAAACAAAACAAAACAAAACAAAACAAAACAAAACAAAGCAAAACAAAGCAAAACAAAACAAAACAAAACAAAACAAAACAAAACAAAACAAAGCAAAGCGAACCCGCCCCGGGATTTTCAGGGAAAGCCCCGCAGGAATTCCCGCAGCTCCCCAGGACTTCCCGTGCCCAGGTGCCACCCCCGGTGCCATCTGGGGATCCCCGGTGCCATCTGGGGACCCCCGGTGCCATCTGGGGACCCCCGGTGCCGCCCTGGGTGCCATTTGGGGACTCCCGGTGCCATTTGGGAACTCCCGGTGCCATCTGGGGACCCTCGGTGCCATTTGGGAAACCCCGGTGCCATCTGGGGAGCCCCGGTGTCGCTCTGGGTGACATTTGGGGACCCCCGGTGCCATTTGGGGACCCCCGGTGCCACCCCCGGTGCCATCTGGGGATCCCCGGTGCCATCTGGGGACCCCCGGTGCCGCTCTGGGTGTCATTTGGGGACCCCTGGTGCCATCTGGGGACCCCCGGTGCCACCCCCGGTGCCATCTGGGGACCCCCGGTGCCATCTGGGGATCCCCGGTGCCATCTGGGGACCTCCGGTGCCGCTCTGGGTGTCATTTGGGGACCCCTGGTGCCATTTGGGGACACCCGGTGCCATTTGGGAACTCCCAGTGCCATTTGGGGAGTCCCGGTGCCGCTCTGGGTGCCATTTGGGGACCCCTGGTGTCATTTGGGGACCCCCGGTGCCATCCCCGGTGCCATCTGGGGACCCCCGGTGCCATCCCCGGTGCCATTTGGGGACCCCCGGTGCCATTTGGGGATCCCCGGTGCCACCCCCGGTGCCATCTGGGGACCTCCGGTGCCGCTCTCGATGCCATTTGAGGACCTCCGGTGCCGCCCTGGGTGCCATTTGGGGACCCCCGGTGCCATTTGGGGATCCCCGGTGCCATCTGGGGAGCCCCGGTGCCACCCCCGGTGCCATTTGGGGATCCCTGGTGCCATTTGGGAACCCCCGATGCCATTTGGGAACCCCGGTGCCATTTGGGAACTCCCAGTGCCATTTGGGGAGTCCCGGTGCCGCTCTGGGTGCCATTTGGGGACCCCCGGTGCCATCTGGGGATCCCCGGTGCCGCTCTGGGTGCCATTTGGGGACCCCCGGTGCCATCTGGGAACCCCCGATGCCATTTGGGGACCCCCGGTGCCATTTGGGGACCCCCGGTGCTGCTCTGGGTGTCATTTGGGGACCCCCGGTGCCATTTGGGGACCCCCGGTGCCATTTGGGGACCCCCGGTGCTGCTCTGGGTGTCATTTGGGGACCCCCGGTGCCATTTGGGGACCCCCGGTGCCACCCCCGATGCCATTTGGGGACCCCCGGTGCCATTTGGGGACCCCCGGTGCCATTTGGGGACCGCCGGTGCCGCTGTGGGTGCCCCGGGACGTGCCCGGGCTCACTCAGCCCCGTGCCCTCCTCACCTGTGCCCAGGTGTTGCTGACTCAGCGCTTCCCTTATCGCTCCCCGTTATTTCGCGCGGCTCGGGACGGTCCGGCCCGCACGTCCCGGGGCTGCCCGAGCAGAGTCCGGCCCGGATCAGCGGAGCCGCCGGCCCGGCCCGTGAGCGGCATCAAAGCGGCTTAATGGCTTCATCAAAGCGCCTTAATGAGCAGTTAATTAATGATCGGGAGCCTTTGAGGCGCCTCGGAGCTTCCTCGGAACTCTGCTCGGGGCAGGGAGGGGACAGGGAGGGGACAGCGCTTAAATAGGGAGGGGACAGTGCCCGGACAGTGCCAGGAACAGAGCCGGGACAGTGCCGGGACAGAGCCGGGACAGTGCCAGGAACAGTGCCGGGACAGTGCCAGGACAGTGCCCGGACAGTGCCAGGAACAGAGCCAGGACAGTGCCCGGACAGTGCCAGGAGAGAGCCAGGAGAGAGCCAGGACAGTGCCCGGACAGTGCCAGGAGAGAGCCAGGAGAGAGCCAGGACAGTGCCAGGACAGTGCCAGGAGAGAGCCAGGACAGTGCCAGAACAGTGCCAGGACAGTGCCGGGACAGTGCCGGGGACAGTGCCAGGACAGTGCCAGGACAGTGCCAGGAACAGAGCCAGGAGAGAGCCAGGAGAGAGCCAGGACAGTGCCCAGACAGTGCCAGGACAGTGCCAGGACAGAGCGCGGATCCGGAGGGGGCAGCGGGAGCGATGCCCGGCAAACCCAGCCCGGCCTGCGAGCTGGGTGAGTACCCACCCTACCCTGGGAGCTGGCATCGCTCCCAGCCCGGAGCAGTTTGGGGCACTTTGGGCAGTTTGGGACAATTTGGGGAAGTTTGGGCACTTTCCTATCCCAGCACAGCTGGGCTTTGAGGACTTTGGGGCACTTTGGGGCACTTTGGGGCACTTTGGGGCAGTTTCCCTCCCCAGACCAGCTGGGTTTTGAGCAGTTTGGGGAAGTTTAGGGAACTTTGGGGCAGTTTCCCAGCCCAAAACCAGCCAGGATTTGGGGATTTTGGGGCAGTTTCCCTGCCCAAACCAGCTGAGATTTGGGGATTTTGAGCAATTTCCCAGCTCAAACCAGCCGGGATTTGGAGAATTTGGGGCACTTTGGGGCAGATTCCCAGCCCAGAGCAGCCGGGATTTGGACAGTTTGGGGCATTTGGGGCATTTTGGGGCAATTTCCCATCCCAAAGCAGCCGGGATTTGGGGATTTTGGGGCAGTTTCCCAGCCCAGACCAGCCGGGATTTGAGGATTTTGGGCGATTTCCCAGGGCAAACCACCCGGGAATTGGGCACTTTGGGGCACTTTGGGGCCCAAACCCACTGGAATTTGGGGATTTTGTGCAGTTTGGGGCACTTTGGGGCACTTTGGGGCCCAAACCCGCCGGAATTTGGGGATTTTGTGCAGTTTGGGGCACTTTGGGGCCCAAACCCGCTGGAATTTGGGGATTTTGTGCAGTTTGGGGCACTTTGGGGCACTTTGGGGCCCAAACCCGCCGGAATTTGGGGATTTTGTGCAGTTTGGGGCACTTTGGGGCACTTTGGGGCCCAAACCCGCCGGAATTTGGGGATTTTGTGCACTTTGGGGCACTTTGGGGCACTTTGGGGCCCAAACCCGCCGGAATTTGGGGATTTTGTGCAGTTTGGGGCACTTTGGGGCAGTTTGGGGCCCAAACCCGCCGGAATTTGGGGATTTTGTGCACTTTGGGGCACTTTGGGGCCCAAACCCGCTGGAATTTGGGGATTTTGTGCAGTTTGGGGCACTTTGGGGCAGTTTGGGGCCCAAACCCGCCGGAATTTGGGGATTTTGTGCAGTTTGGGGCACTTTGGGGCAGTTTGGGGCCCAAACCCGCCGGAATTTGGGGATTTTGTGCAGTTTGGGGCACTTTGGGGCACTTTGGGGCCCAAACCCGCTGGAATTTGGGGATTTTGTGCAGTTTGGGGCACTTTGGGGCAGTTTGGGGCCCAAACCCGCCGGAATTTGGGGATTTTGTGCAGTTTGGGGCACTTTGGGGCACTTTGGGGCAGTTTGGGGCCCAAACCCACCGGAATTTGGGGATTTTGTGCAGTTTGGGGCACTTTGGGGCACTTTGGGGCCCAAACCCGCCGGAATTTGGGGATTTTGTGCAGTTTGGGGCACTTTGGGGCACTTTGGGGCAGATTCCCAGCCCAAACCAGCTGGAATTTGGGGATTTTGTGCCGTTTCCCAGCTCCAGGCTGCCTGTGGGGTCAGTCCCGCCTGGTTCCAGGTGGGGAGCGAGGCCTCCAGTTGGGTTATTCCCATTTTCAGGAATATTTTTTTTGGGTTATTCCTGCACTGTCAGGTCAGGACTGGGCTGGTGGAGTCTCACACCTCCTGGATTTTATCATTTTCCCAGGATTTGGCCGTTTGGCAGCACCATTAATGACGCCAGGCTGCTGCTGCCCATGGCTGGCCCTGCACAGACACCCCAAAATCCCACCCTGAGCACCCCAAAATCCCACCCTGAGCACCCCAAAATCCCACCCTGGGCATCCCTGGAGCGCTGTCCAAGCACTCCTGGCAGCCTCGGGGCTGTGCCCATTCCCTGGGCAGTGCCAGCACCCTCAGGGGGCAGAACCTTTCCCTGTGCCCGTCCTAAACCTCCCCTGGGTGTGGGGAGGGGTCTGGGGACCCTTCTGGGGCCTCACTGGGGCTCAAATCCCCCTTTAGGGGCTGCACTGGGGTCCGTGATCCCTGTACTGGGGGACTGGGACCTCAAACTGGGACCTGGGACCCCAGACTGGGAGCTGGGACCCCAAACTGGGACCTGGGACCTCAAACTGGGAGCTGGGACCCCAAACCGGGACCTGGTTGCCCTGGCTGCCATCCTGGGACCTCAAACTGGGACCTGGGACCTCAAACTGGGACCTGGGACCTCAAACTGGGACCTAGAACCCCAAACTGGGAGCTGGGACCCCAAAGTGGGAGCTGGGATTCCAGAATGGAACCTGTAACCCCAAACTGGGACATGGGGCCCCAAATTGGGACCTGGTGCCCCAAACTGAGAGCTGAGACCCAAAACTGGGACCTCAGACCCTAAACTGCGACCTGGTGCCCCAAACCGGGACCTGGGACCTCAAATTGTGACCTCAGACCCTAAACTGCGACCTGGGACCCGAAAATGCAACCTAGAGCTGCAAACTGGGACCTGGGGGCCCTGTCTGCAATCCTGGGGCGCCAATCTGGGACCTGAGGCCACAGTTTGCGACCTAGGCCCCAAACTGGGACCTGGTGCCCCAAACTGGGACCCCAGACCCTAAACTGGGACCTGGGACCCCAAATTGCGGCCTGGTGCCCCAATCTGGGACATGGGCCCCCAAATTGTGATCTAGGACCCCAAACTGGGACCTGGGACCCCAAACTGGGACCTGGTGCCCCAAACTGGGACCTGGTGCCCCAAATTGTGATCTAGGACCCCAAACTGGGACCTGGTGCCCCAAACTGGGACCCCAGACCCTAAACTGGGACATGGGCCCCCAAATTGTGATCTAGGACCCCAAACTGGGACCTGGTGCCCCAAACTGGGACCTGGGACCCCAAACTGGGACCTGGGACGCTGTTTGTCATCCTGGGACCCCAACTGGGATCTGAGACCTCAAACTGGGAGCTGGGGTGCAAAACCGGGACCTCGGACCCCAAAGTGGGACCCGGCCGCCACCCTGAGGGCTCAGCCCCCAGCCCGGCACCCGCGTTCGGGCTCAGGCCCCACCCCGAGGTGCCGGTGCCGCCCCCGGTGCCGCCTCCCGTGACGCGCTCGCTGCGCCGGGACGCGGCCCGGGCCGGGCATGTGGCGGCGGCGGGGCCGGGGGCGGCCGGGGCCGGTGAGCGATGGGGGGGGACCCTCGGCGGGCGGTACCGGGCGGGTCCCGGTGGGGTCCCGGCTGTGCTGCGGGGGGCTCCGGTACCGGGAGTGCCGGGGGGCTCTGGCCTCGGGGTATCGGGGGCCTCCGGTACCGGGGGTGCCGGGGGCTTTGCTGGGCGCTCCGGTCTCAAGGATCGCGGGGGGCTCCGGCTCCGGGAGTACCAGGGGGCTCCGGGAGTACCGGGCGGCTCCGGTACCGGGAGTACCGGAGGACTCCGGCCTCGAGCTCCCGGGGGTCTCCGGTACCGGGGATCCCGGCGGGTTTGCGGGGCCTCCAGTCTCAGGGGTACCGGAGAGCTCCGGTGCCGTGGGTATGGGGCGGCTCCGGTCCTGGGGGTACCGGCGGCTCCGGTCCCGGGGGGTTCCGGTGCCGGGGGTGCCCGGGGGTCCCCTGGATGTGCTGCGGGACCCCCGGGTGCGGGTCGGGAGGGGGTCACGGAGCCGCCGCCCATCGACCCCCGGCACTGCCCGCGGGGGTTCGGGGTTCCCCCGGTGACCTTGGGGTGTCCCGGGTGGCGGCACCGGCTCCGGCCCGCTGCGCTCCGCCGGCGTTTGGGGGACCCCAGGCTCGTCCCTCCCTCGGGCTGGGGCTGCCGGGGCTCTGTGTGGAGCCCCGGGGGGATCGAACTGCCCGGGATGGGGTACCCGTGTCCCCGGTGCCAGCTCTGGTTTGTCCCCGGTGTGAGCTCCGGTTCCGTTGTCAGCTCCGTTCCCGTCCCGGTGTGAGCTCCGGTTCCGTTGTCAGCTCCGTTCCCGTCCCGGTGTGAGCTCCGGTTCGGTCCCGGTGTCACCTCCGGTTCCATCCCCGGTGCCAGCTCCGGTTCCGTCCAGGTGGCAGCTCCGGTCTGTCCCCGGTGCCAGCTCCGGTTCGGTCCCGGTGCGGAGGACGAGCCCGGCCGGTGCCGCAGCGCGGTGTCCCCAGGCTCGGGAGCGTCGCTGTCACCGGGCAGGGCTCCGGGCAAGTTCCACGGGCGGGCTCAGAGCGGGCTCCGGTTCCCCCGCGGCGCCGGTAACGGGAGGAGCCGCGGAGGGGGCGGTGACGGTAACGGCGCCGGGGCTTCGTGCGTTTGGTTCAGCCCCGGCGATGGAAAGGCGCAGGTGTGCGGCAGCTGCCCCGTCCCACGATGGGAGGAACGGGCTGGATCCTGAACATGGGAGAGGGATCCTGAATATGGGGCCTGCCTTCTAAACCTGGGGCTGGACCCTAAGTCTGGGGCTGGATCCTGAGTATGGGACATGGATCCTGAATCTGGGGCTGGATCCTAAATCTGGGCCTGGATCTTAAATCTGGGGTTGGCTTCTAAATCATGTGCTGGATCCTAAACCTGGGGCTGGCTCCTAAATATGGGACTGGACCCTAAATCTGGGGCTGATCCTAAATCTGGGGCTGATCCTAAATCTGGGGGCTGGATCCTAAACCTGGGGCTGGCTTCTAAATTTGGGGACTGGCTTCTAAATCTGGGGGCTGGATCCTGATTTTGAGGGCTGGATCCTTAATCCGGGGCTCCTAAATATCTGGGGGCTGGCTCTTAAATCTGGGGGGTGGATCCTAAATCACGGGCTGGCTCCTAAACCTGGGGCTGGCTCCTGAATTTGAGGGCTGGCTTCTAAATCTCGGGGCTGGCTTCTAAATGTTTTGGGGCTGAGCAGGGCGGGAGCAGAGCTGCTCCTCCCTGCGGCTGTTGTTGGTTTCGGAGTGTGGAGTAACCGGGTCACCGTCGTGGTGAGAGGAGGGCACCAGGGCACCCCGGGGTCAGCAGGGCAGGCTCGGTGCCCCGTGCCCTGCTGAGGCCAGGGCAGGTCCCATCCCTGTGCCCAGGGCAGGCTCGGTGCCCCTCCTGTGCCCAGGACAGGCTCAGTGCCCTGCTGTGCCATGGCAGATTCCAGCTTGGTGCCCTGCTGAGCCCAGGACAGGCTCAGTGCCCTGCTGTGCCATGGCAGATCCCAGCTCAGTGCCCCTCCTGTGCCCAGGACAGGCTCAGTGCCCCTCCTGCACCCAGGACAGGCTCGGTGCCCTGCTGTGCCATGGCGGATCCCAGCTCAGTGCCCCTCCTGTGCCCAGGACAGGCTCAGTGCCCTGCTGTGCCAGGGCAGATCCCAGCTCGGTGCCCTATGCCCTGTTCTGCCCTGCTGACCCCAGGGTGGGCCTGGTGCCCCTGCAGAGCCCAGGGTAAGCTCAGTGCCCCGTGCCCTGCTGTGCCCGGGGCAGATCCCATCCCTGTGCCCAGGGCAGGCTCGGTGCCCTGTGTCCCACTGAGCCCAGGGCAGATCCCAGCTCAGTGCCCGGCCTAGGGTAAGCTCAGTGCCCCGTGCCCTGCTATGCCCAGGGCAGATCCCAGCTCGGTGCCCAGGGTGGGCTCGGTGCCCCGTGCCCTGCTGTGCCCAGGGCAGATGCCAGCTTGGTGCCCTGCTGTGCCCAGGGCAGGCTTGGTGCCCTTTCTTTGCCTAGGGCAGGCTCGGTGCCCCGTGCCCTGCTGTGCCCAGGGCAGATGCCAGCCCCAGAGCGTGGGATGGGGGCAGGACCCGACTGGTCCGACCTGCCCGGGGTGCCCGGGGGTGAGGCAGGAGCAGAGCCCAGGTCAGCCCTGCCTGCGTCTGATCCTGCCCTGGGCAGCAGTGGGGCAGGGGGGGAGGGAGCCCAGAGGGGGGATCCCACAGGGATGGAGCCCACAGGGATGGGATCCTATAAGGACGGATCCCAAAGGGGTGATCCTACAGGGATGGAGCCCATAGGGATGGGATCCTATAAGGACGGATCCCAAAGGGGTGATCCTACAGGGATGGAGCCCACAGGGATGGGATCCTATAAGGATGGATCCCAAAGGGGTGGTCCTACAGGGATGGGATCCTACAGGGATGGAGCCCACAGGGATGGGATCCTACAGGGATGGAGCCCACAGGAATGGGATCCCACAGGGGGAGATCCTACAGGGATGGGATCCCACAGGGATGGGATCCTATAAGGATGGATCCCAAAGGGGTGATCCTACAGGGATGGGATCCTACAGGGATGGAGCCCATAGGGGGGGATCCTATAAGGATGGATCCCAAAGGGGGGGATCCTACAGGGATGGGATCCTACAGGGATGGAGCCCACAGGGATGGGATCCTACAGGGATGGAGCCCACAGGGATGGGATCCTACAGGGATGGAGCCCATAGGGGGGGATCCTATAAGGATGGATCCCAAAGGGGTGGGATCCTATAAGGATGGATCCCAAAGGGGGGATCCTACAGGGATGGAGCCCACAGGGATGGGATCCTATAAGGATGGATCCCAAAGGGGGGGATCCTGCAGTGATGGAGCCCATAGGGATGGGATTCTGCGGGGATGGAGTCCACAGGGGTGATGCTGCAGGATGGGATCCCACAGGGATGATTCCAAAGGGATGGGATCCCACAGAGTTGGATCCTGTATGGATGATCCTGCAGGGATGGATCAGGCAGGGATGATCTCACAGGGATGGATCCTACAGTGGTGATCCCACAGAGATGGACCCCATAGGGATGGGATCCTATAGGGATGGACCCCACAGGGGTGGGATCCTATAGGGATGGATCCCACAGGGATGGATCCCACAGGGATGGGATCCTATAGGGATGGGATCCTATAGGGATGGACCCCACAGGGGTGGGATCCTATAGGGATGGGATCCTATAGGGATGGATCCCACAGGGATGGATCCCACAGGGATGGGATCCTATAGGGATGGATCCCACAGGGATGGATCCCACAGGGATGGGATCTCCATAGGATGGAATGTCCCGGGGATGATCCCACAGGGGAGGGATCCTATGGGGATGGATCCCACGGGGATGGGATCTCCATAGGATGGAATGTCCCGGGGATGATCCCACAGGGGAGGGATCCTATGGGGATGGATCCCACGGGGATGGGATCTCCATAGGATGGAATGTCCCGGGGATGATCCCACAGGGGAGGGATCCTATGGGGATGGATCCCACGGGGATAGATCCCACAGGTATGGAATCCCACAGTAGTGATCCCACAGGGATGGAATACCACAGGGATGATCCCAAGGGCTGATCCCCCGGTGCTGTCCCAGGGTGACCCCACAGGTCCATCCATGCACAGGCCGAGGTTTGCCAGGTCCTTGACCCAGCAGAGGAGCAGGGCTGTGTGGGGTCAGCAGCTGGAATTGGGGCAGGGCTGTGTGGGGTCAGCAGCTGGAATCGGGGCAGGGCTGTGTGGGGTCAGCAGCTGGAATCGGGGCAGGGCTGTGTGGGGTCAGCAGCTGAAACTGGGGCAGGAGTGTTGGGAAATCCCTCTGCCAGGCTGGCATTGCAGCAGCTGGCACCACCCAGCTCACCTGGGCTGAGTGCCCAGTGCCCACCTGGGCTCTGCCCACGGCTTCCAGCCGCACCTCACCTGGAAGGGCTGGCCCGAGGCTCAGGGGGCAGGGCAAGGGCTCCCAGTGCCACCAGTGAGGGGCTCCCAGTGCTCCCAGTATCACCAGTGAGGGGCTCCCAGTGCCCCCAGTGAGCAGCTCCCAGTGCCCCCAGTGTCACCAATGAGGGGCTCCCAGTATCACCAGTGAGCAGCTCCCAGTGCCCCCAGTGAGGGTCTCCCAGTGCCCCCAATGAGGGGCTCCCAGTGCCCCCAGTGAGGAGCTCCCAGTGCTCCCAGTGCCACCAGTAAGGAGCTCCCAGTGTGACCAGTAAGGAGCTCCCAGTGCCACCAGTATCAGCAGTGAGGAGCTCCCCAGCCTGCAGGGTGTCTGTGCAGGGATCAAACCGAGCTGTGAGCCCCAAACCAGCCCAGGAGGATCCATCAGGGCCCTGCAGGACCCAGCCCTGCTCTGAGCCCACATCAAAGGGCTGAGCTCAATGGCAGGAACTGCTCCCAGCACGGGGCCAGGCTGGCCTGGGAGGAACAGGAGCAGGATCAGGATGGACCCAGGGTGAGGAGGAACAGGAGCAGGATCAGGATGGGCCCGGGGTGAGGAGGAACAGGAGCAGGATCAGGATGGGCCTGGGGTGAGGAGGAACAGGAGCAGGATCAGGATGGGCCTGGGGTGAGGAGGAACAGGAGCAGGATCAGGATGGGCCCGGGGTGAGGAGGAACAGGAGCAGGATCAGGATGGGCCTGGGGTGAGGAGGAACAGCAGCAGGAGCAGGATGGGCCCGGGGTGAGGAGAAACAGGAGCAGGATCAGGATGGGCCTGGGGTGAGGAGGAACAGGAGCAGGATCAGGATGGGCCCGGGGTGAGGAGGAGCAGGAGCAGGATGAGCCAGGGGCTGTTGGAAGGAACAGGATGAGCCCAGAGTGAGCAGGAGCAGGAACAGGATAAGCCCAGGGTGGTTGAGAGGAGCAGGATGAGCCCAGGATGAGCTCTGGACTGTTGGAGGAGCAGGAGCAGGATGAGCCCAGGGGTGTTGGAAGGATCAGGATGAGCCTGAGGCTGTGGGGAGGAGCAGGATGAGCCTGAGGCTGTGGGGAGGAACAGGATGAACCCAGGGCTGTTGAGAGGAACAGGATGAGCCCAGGGTGAGCCCGGGGCTGTGGGGAGGATCAGGATGAGCAGGAACAGGATGAGCCCAGGGTGAGCAGGAACAGGATGAGCCCAGGGTGAGCCCGGGGCTGTGGGGAGGATCAGGATGAGCCCAAGGCTGTGGAAGATCTCGTGGCACAGCAGGGTAGAGGCAGAACAAGAAGCCCTTTGTTCGCTGCTGGCTGCACACGTGGGCACAGCGGCAGCAGCCATGGCTGCGGGGGGGCACAGGGACCCCGTGGTGCCCTGCTCTGGGCTGGGTGGGCACAGGGAGCTCGTGGTGCCCTGCCCAGGTTTGAGTGGGCACAGGGACTTTGTGGTGTGCTGCCCAGGGCTGGGTGGGCACAGGGACCCCGTGGTGCCCAGGGCAGGGCTGGGTGGGCACAGGGACCCCGTGGTGCCCTGCTCTGGGCTGGAGGGGCACAGGGAGCTCATGGTGCCCTGCCCAGGTTTGGGTGGGCACAGGGACCCCGTGGTGCCCTGCTCAGGGCTGGAGGGGCACAGGGAGGTCGTGGTGCCCAGGGCAGGGCTGGGTGGGCACAGGGAATGTTCCCTGTTCTGAGTGAGGTGGGCACAGGGACCTCGTGGTGTCCTGCCCAGGGCTGGGTGAGCACAGGGAGCTTGTGGTGCCCTGTTCTCACCTGGGTGGGCACAGGGAATGTTCCCTGGGCACCCTGCAGTGCCCACTGTGATGCCAGGCTCAGCCTGGGGGCACAGCCTGAGTCCTGGGATCAGCTTTGGCTCCCCGGGGCAGGACAGGAGGGTCTGGGAGAGGCTGAGGGGTCTGGGGGGGCTCAGCCTGGAAAAAAGGGGCTCAGGAGGGACCTTCTGGCTCCCCACTACAGGAGGGGACACAGGTGGGGTCAGGCTCTGCTCCCAGGTGACAGGAGGAGACAAAATGGCATCCAGGGCAGGTTTAGGATGGATTTTAGGGAAAATTCCTTCATGGAAAAGCTGCTCGAGTGCAGGGTGGAGTCCCCACAGCTCCCTGACAGGAGGGGAGAAATCCAGGTGGGCTTTGGGCTCTGCTCCCAGGGGACAGGGGGAGACAAAAAGGCATCCGGAGCAGGTCGAGGTTGGATTTTAAGGAAAATTCCTTCATGGAAAAGCTGCTCAGGGTGAGGGCGGAGTCCCCAGAGCTCTCTGACAGGAGGGGGCGCAGCCACATGGGGTCAGGCTCTACTTCCAAATTACAGGGTGAAACAGAAAGGCGTCCATGACAGGCTGGGGTTGCATTTTAAGGAGAATTCCCTCATTTCCTTCATGGAAGAGCTGCTCAGGCCAAAGGTGGAGTCCTCACAACAGGAGGGGACAGCCAGGTGGGGTCACGCTGTGCTCCCAAATGAGAGGATGAAACAAAAAGTCTCCCAGGGCAAGTTTAGGTTGGATTTTAAGGAGAATTCCCTCATTTCCTTCATGGAAAAGCTGCTCAGGCCAGGGGTGGAGTCCCCACAAGTCCTTGACAGGAGCCAGGTGGGGCCTGGGCCCTGCTCCCGAGTGAGAGGAGGAGACAAAAAGGCATCCAGAGGAGGTTTGGGTTGGATTTTGGGGAGAATTCCCTGATTTCCTTCGTGGAACGGCTGCTCAGGTGCAGGGTGGATCCCAGCAGGTCCATGACAGGAGGGGAAACAGCCAGGTGGGGTCAGGCTCTACTTCCAAATTACAGGATGAACCAAAAAGGCATCCGGGGCAGGCTTGGGATGGATTTTAGAGAAAATTCCTTCGTGGAAAAGCTGCTCGGGCCAGGGATGGAGTCCCTGGAACTCTGTTGAGAGGAGGGGAAACAGCCAGGTGGGGTCAGGCTCTACTTCCAAGTTACAGGGGGAGACAAAAACACATCCAGGGGAGGTTGAGGTTGGATTTTAAGGAGAATTCCCGGATTTCCTTCCTGGAAAAGCTGCTCAGGCTGAGGGTGGAGTCCCCACAACAGGAGGGGACAGCCAGGTGGGGTCTGGGCTCTGCTCCCAGGTGACAGGGGGAGACAAAATTCTCTCTCCCAGGGCAGATTTGGGCTGGATTTTAGGTTTGGGTTGGATTTTAGGGACAATTCCTTCACGGAAAAGCGGCTCAGGTGGAGAGTGGAGTCCCCACAGCTCCCCGACAGGAGCCAGGTGGGCTCAGGCTCTGCCCCCAGGAGCAAGGAGGAGACAAAAACTCTCCCAGGGCAGGTCTGGGCTGGATTTTAGGTTTAGGATGGATTTTAGGTTGGATTTTAGGTTTAGGATGGATTTTAGGGCTGGATTTTGGGTTTAGGATGGATTTTAGGGCTGGATTTTGGGTTTAGGATGGATTTTAGGGCTGGATTTTAGGTTTAGGTTGGATTTTAGGGTTGGATTTAGGTTTAGGATGGATTTTAGGGCTGGATTTTGGTTTAGATTGGATTTTCAGTTCAGTTTGGATTTTAGGGTTGGGTTTTAGGTTTAGGGTTGGATTTTAGGTTTAGGATGGATTTTAGGGCTGGATTTTAGGTTTAGGTTGGATTTTGGGTTTAGGCTGGATTTTAGGGCTGTATTTTAGGTTCAGGATGGATTTTTAGGGTTGGATTTTAGGTTTAGGATGGATTTTAGGGCCGGATTTTGGGTTGAGGATGGATTTTAGGGCTGGATTTTAGCTTTAGAATGAAATTTAGGGTTGGATTTTAGGTTGAGGCTGGATTTTAGGGCTGGATTTTGGGTTTAGGATGGATTTTAGGGCTGGATTTTGGGTTGAGGATGGATTTTAGGGCTGGATTTTGGGTTTAGGATGGATTTTAGGTTGAGGATGAATTTTAGGGCTGGATTTTGGGTTTAGGCTGGATTTTAGGGCTGGATTTTAGGTTTAGGATGGATTTTAGGTTTAGGATGGATTTTAGGGCTGGATTTTGGGTTTCGGCTGGATTTTAGGGCTGGATTTTGGGGTGCATCCCCTCCTGGCAGGGGCTGCCCATGCCGGGCTCTCTGGGGCTGCCCTGGGGCTGCTCCCAGCCCGGCCCTGCAGCTGCTGGGGCAGATAAGGGGCCCCGAGCTGCCCCTCCCAGCCTGGGGCAGATACTGGGCTGGGTGCACAACGAACATTTCCCCAAAATCTCCCTCCTCGTCATCCTGGGGTGCAGCTCTGGCCTGAGGTCATTCCTCCTGGGTCACCTTTTGGAGGAAAAAATTTGGCTTTTTGGTAAATTTTTCTGGGTTTTTTCTTGGGTTTTTTTGGGGTATTTTTTTAGGTTGCTTTTTATTTTATTTATTTTTAAAATTTTTTTGTTTATTTGGGTTTTTTTTGTTTTGGGGCTTTTTTTGTGGTTTTTGTTTTGTCTTGTATTGTTTTGGGGTTTTTTTTTGTTTTGTTTTATTTTTTGTGGGTTTTTTTATATTTTGGTTTGGGGTTTTTTAAATGGAAGCTGTCAAGTTTGGTGCTTAGAAAAGTAGGAAGAGTTTGTGTGAGTGATCAGAGCTGGAGTTCATTTA
>CM069694.1:2249028-2346854 GCA_036010785.1 Ammospiza maritima maritima
TCATTAATTTTGGAATTTCTCCACAGCCTCAGTGGGGTTTTTTGTGGGTCTGTGCCTCTCGGCACAGACAGTGAGGAATTTTTGCCACGCAGGTTTCTGACCCACCCTGACAGGATTTTCCCCTTTTTTTCCCAGCCGATGTGTCCGGAGTGAAGCAGCTGCCGGAGCAGGGCAAGGCCTCCCCCATGGGCACCTCAGACATGGAGAGGAAAACGTCCTACGGTGAGGGGGCACGGGGGGCACCCCCTTTCCTCAGACATCCCTGGGCTTTTGGGGTGCTGGGGCTGAACCCCCTCATCTTCCCTTCCCTTCCCTTCCCTTCCCTTCCCTTCCCTTCCCTTCCCTTCCCTTCCCTTCCCTTCCCTTCCCTTCCCTTCCCTTCCCTTCCCTTCCTTCCCTTCCCTTCCCAAACCTTCCCAAACCTTCCCAAACCTTCCCAAACCTTCCCAAACCTTCCCTTCCCAAACCTTCCCAAACCTTCCCAAACCTTCCTCCCCCTTCCCTTCCCAAACCTTCCCTTCCCAAACCTTCCCAAACCTTCCCAAACCTTCCCAAACCTTCCCAACCTTCCTTTTGGGGTGCAGGGCTGATCCCCCTCATCCCCACCCTTCCCTTCAGCCCCATCCCTGCTTTTTGTGCTTTTTTGGGGTTCAGGGCTGAGCCGCTGCAGCACCCCGGGCTCACCCAGCCCAGCCTGGGCAGGGATGTCCTGGGAGAGAGCTGTGACAGGGCTCCCTGCACACCTGGGCAGCTCTGACAGGGAGATCAGGGCTCCCTGCACACCTGGGCAGTTCCAGCAGGGCTCCCTGCACACCTGGGCAGCCCTGACAGGGAGATCAGGGCTCCCTGCACACCTGGGCAGTTCTGACAGGGAGATCAGGGCTCCCTGCACACCTGGGCAGCCCTGACAGGGAGATCAGGGCTCCCTGCACACCTGGGCAGTTCTGACAGGGAGATCAGGGCTCCCTGCACACCTGGGCAGTTCTGACAGGGAGATCAGGGCTCCCTGCACACCTGGGCAGTTCTGACAGGGAGATCAGGGCTCCCTGCACACCTGGGCAGTTCTGACAGGGAGATCAGGGCTCCCTGCACACCTGGGCAGTTCCAGTAGGGCTCCCTGCACACCTGGGCAGTCTCTGACAGGGCTCCCAGCACACCTGGGCTGTTCCCAGCACACCTGGGCAGCTCTGACACAGATCCCAGCACACCTGGGCAGCTCTGACACAGATCCCAGCACACCTGGGCAGTTCCCAGCACGGTTCCCAGCACACCTGGGCAGTTCCCAGCACACCTGGGCAGCTCTGACACAGATCCCAGCACACCTGGGCAGTTCCCAGCACACCTGGGCAGCTCTGACACAGTTCCCTGCACACCTGGGCAGTTCCCAGCAGGGCTCCCAGCATACCTGGGCAGCTCTGACACAGATCCCAGCACACCTGGGCAGTTCCCAGCACACCTGGGCAGCTCTGACACAGATCCCTGCACACCTGGGCAGTTCCCAGCACACCTGGGCAGTTCCCAGCACGGTTCCCCTGTCCGAGGAGGCCCCGGCCGGGCGGGGGAGGAGGAGGAGGAGGAGGAGGAGGAGGAGGAGGAGGAGGAGGAGGAGCCGGGGCCGCGGTGATGCAATGGCAGCTCTGCCCTGCCCGGCCCGGCCCTGCCCGGCTCAGAGCGCGGCGGCTGCGGAGGGCAGGGGATGGCACCGGGGGAGAAAGGCAGTGAGTGCGGCTGGGGGGGCTCTGGGGGGCTCTGGGGGGCTGGGAGAGAGTGGGGGGCTGTGTGGGGTTTTATAGGATTGGGAGAGAGCGTGGGATTTGGAGAGAGTATAGGATCGAGTATGGGATTGTGAGGGGCTGGGAGAGAGTGTGGGGTTGTGTGGGACTGGGAGAGAATATGGGGTCAAGTGTGGGATTAGGAGACAGTATGGGATTGTGTGGGATTGGGAAAGTGTGGGATTGTGAGGGACTGGAAAAGAGTGTGGGGTTGTTTAGGACTGGGAGAGAGTGTGGAGTTGTGTGGGGTCGTGTGGGACTGGGAGGGTGTGGGATTTGGAAGAGAGTATGGGATCGAGTATGGGACTGGCATCAAGTGTGGGATTGTGAGGGACTGGGAGAGAATGTGGGGTCGAGTATGGGACTGGGAGAGAGTGTGGGGTTGTGTGGGATTGGGAGAGGATGTGGGATTGTGTGTGGAGAGAGTGTGGGGTTGTGTGGGACTAGGAGAGAGAATGGGATTGAGTATGGAACTAGGAGACAGCATGGGATTGCATGGAGTTGGGAGAGAGTGTGGGGTTGTATGGGATTGTATAGGATTGGGAGAGTGGGGCTGTGTGGGGTTTTACAGGATTGGGAGAGAGTGTGGAGTTGTATGAGAGAATGGGATTGTGTGGGGTTATGTGGGATTAGAAGAGAGTGTGGGGTTGTGTGGGATTGTATAGGATTGGGAGTGAGTGTGGGGTTGTGTGGGACTGGGAGAGAATATGGGATCAAGTGTGGGATTAGGAGACAGTATGGGATTGTGTGGGATTGTGAGGGATTGGAAAAGAGTGTGGGGTTGTTTAGGACTGGGAGAGAGTGTGGAGTTGTGTGGAGTTGTGTGGGACTGGGAGGGTGTGGGATTTGGAGAGAGTATGGGATCGAGTATGGGACTGGCATCAAGTGTGGGATTGTGAGGGACTGGGAGAGAATGTGGGGTCGAGTATGGGACTGGGAGAGAGTGTGGGGTTGTGTGGGATTTCGGAGACATTGTGGGATTGTAAAGGATTGGGAGTGAGTGTGGGGTTGGGAGGGTGTGTGGGATAGTGTAGGATTGGAAGAGAGTGTGGGGTTGTTTAGGATTGGAAGAGACTGTGGGATTATGTGGAATTGTGTGAGATTGTATAGGATTGGGAGAGAATGTGGGGTCGAGTATGGACTGGGATCAAATATTGGATTGTGTGGGATTTGGAGAGAGGATGGGATTGTGTGGGGAGAGAGTGTGGGGTTGTATGGGCTTGGGAGAGAATGTGGGGTAGTGTGGGGTTGGGGGAGTTTTACAGGATTGGGAGAGTGTGGGATTGTATAGGATTTGGAGGGAGTTTAGGATCGAGTATGGGATTGGGAGAGAGTGTGGGGTTCTGTGGGGTTCTGTGGGGTTGTGAGGGACTGGGAGAGAGCACAGGATGGAGATTCTGCTGCTGGTGTCGGGGCAGAAGGTGGGGATGTGGAAAATGGGGATGTGGAATGTGGGAATTGGGAATATGGGGATGTGGGAATGTGGGGATGTGGAATGTGGGAATGGGGATGTGGGGAATTGGGGATGTGGGAATTGGGATGTGGAATATGGGGCTGTGGGAATTGGGGATGTGGGAATTGGGGATGTGGAATGTGGGAATGTGGGGATGTGGAATATGGGAATTGGGAATTTGGGGCTGTGGGAATTGGGGATGTGGGAATTGGGGCTGTGGGAATTGGGGATGTGGAATATGGGGCTGTGGGAATTGGGGATGTGGGAATTTGGGGCTGTGGGAATTGGGGCTGTAGGAATTGGGGCTGTGGGAATTGGGGATGTGGGAATTGGGGATGTGGAATATGGGGCTGTGGGAACTGGGGCTGTGGGAATTGGGGATGTGGAATTTGGGGCTGTGGGAACTGGGGATGTGGAATATGGGGCTGTGGGAACTGGGGCTGTGGGAATTGGGGCTGTGGGAATTGGGGCTGTGGGAATTGGGGATGTGGAATATGGGGCTGTGGGAATATGGGGCTGTGGGAACTGGGGCTGTGGGAATTGGGGCTGTGGGAATTGGGGATGTGGAATTTGGGGCTGTGGGAACTGGGGCTGTGGGAATTGGGGCTGTGGGAATGTGGGGCTGTGGAATTGGGGCTGTGGAATATGGGGCTGTGGGAATGTGGGGCTGTGGAATTGGGGCTGTGGGAATTGGGGCTGTGGGAATTGGGGCTGTGGGAATTGGGGATGTGGAATATGGGGCTGTGGGAATTGGGGCTGTGGGAATTGGGGCTGTGGGAATTGGGGATGTGGAATATGGGGCTGTGGGAACTGGGGCTGTGGGAATGTGGGGCTGTGGGAATGTGGGGCTGTGGGAATGTGGGGCTGTGGGAATTGGGGCTGTGGGAATTGGGGCTGTGGGAACTGGGGCTGTGGGAATTGGGGCTGTGGGAATTGGGGCTGTGGAATTGGGGATGTGGAATATGGGGCTGTGGGAACTGGGGCTGTGGGAATGTGGGGCTGTGGGAATTGGGGCTGTGGAATATGGGGCTGTGGGAATTGGGGCTGTGGGAATTGGGGCTGTGGGAATTGGGGCTGTGGAATTGGGGCTGTGGGAATTGGGGCTGTGGAATTGGGGCTGTGGGAATTGGGGCTGTGGGAATTGGGGCTGTGGGAATTGGGGCTGTGGGAATTGGGGATGTGGAATTTGGGGCTGTGGGAATTGGGGCTGTGGGATCCTGCAGGCTGGCCCTGCTCCTCTCCTCACCCCTCGCCTCTGGAGCCCCAGGAGCCCCCAGGCTCTCCCTGCTGGGCCATCCCCCCCTGCCCCTTGTTCCCAGTGTTGGATTCCCTGGGATCCAGCGGGACAGGCTGGGATGGAGCTGCAGGAGCAGCCCCAGCCCTCTCTGGGATCTGCCTCATCCAAATTAATCATTAATTAATCATTAATCATTTTGGCTGCTCCTCCACTACTCCTGATCAGCCCCCAGGATGTTTTTTGTTTTATTTTTAATTATCTGGAATAAATAAATCCCAGCCTGGAACCAGGAGGGAGAGGGGATTCTGAGAGGTGCAGGGTGGGGTATTTTAATTCAATTACCCCTTTATCACTTAATTAGTGATCAATTAATCATCAGCTGTGCTGGCTTGTGGGGCTCCTGTCAGATCTCCTGTCCCTGCAGGGCTGCTCAGTGCTCCCGTCCCTCTGTTTATGTTCAGGAACACAAAATCACAGAATGATTATTGGTTGATTGATATTGATTATTAATTATGATTGATTATTATTGATCTTGATTCTTGATTATAATTACATAACACCAGCAGTGCTTTTATTGAGGAGCTCAGGGTGTCAGGGGTACAGACCCAAATCTGACCTGACATTTTGACCTGAACATGTTTTATATTCTATCATTACATAATTTAAATAGTAATTATTAAACTGACATTGTTCTGTTGTATACATTGATTTCATCCAAGCAGGGATTTCTCGTGATCCCCCTCAAACCCCTGACATAGTTCCTCATGATTTTTTAAACAATTATATCTAATAATTACATGATTTATCATACACTGATTACACAGGTGCAGTTTTATATTCTATCATTATATAATTCAAATATTAATTATTAAACTGACATTGTTTTGTAGACATTGATTTCATCCAAGCACAGATTTCTTGTGATCCCCCTCAAATCCCTAACAAAATTTCTCATGATTTTGCTTATAATTAAACAATAATTATATCTAACAATTATATTATCATACACTGATTACACAGGTGCAGATTTATATTCTATTCTATCAATATATCATTTAAATATTAATGATTAAACTGACATTGTTCTGTTGTATACATTGATTTCATCCAAGCATGGATTTCTTGTGATCCCCTCAAATCCCTGACATAGTTTCTCATTATTCTTTAAACAATAATTATATCTAATAATATTATTTATCATATACTGATTACACAGGTGCAGATTTATATTCTATTCTATCAATATATCATTTAAATATTAATTATTAAACTGACATTGTTCTATTGTATACATTGATTCCATCCAAGCATGGATTTCTTGTGATCCCCCTCAAACTCCTAACACAGTTTCTCATGATTCTTCTTACAGTTGAACAATAATTATATCTAACAATTATATTATTTATCATACACTGATTACACAGGTGCAGATTTATATTCTATCATTATATAATTGACATATTAATGATTAAACTGACATTGTTCTATTGTATCCAATGATTTCATCCAAGCACGGATTTCTCGTGATCCCCCTCAAACCCCAACATAGTTTCTCATGATTCTTTAAACAATAATTATATCTAATAATTATATTATTTATCATACACTGAATACACAGGTGTAGTTTTATATTCTATCATTATATAATTTACCTATTAATGATTAAACTGACATTGTTCTGTTGTAGACATTGATTCCATCCAAGCAGGGATTTTTCATGATCCCCCTCAAACCCCAACATAGTCTCTCATGATTCTTTAAACAATAATTATATCTAACAATTATATTATTTATCATACACTGGTTACACAGGTGTAGTTTTATATTCTATCATTATATAATTGACATAAAAATTATTAAACTGACATTGTTCTGTTGCAGACATTGATTCCATCCAAGCACAGATTTCTTGTGATCCCCTCAAACCCCTAACACAGTTTCTCATGATTCTTTGAACAATAATAATATCTAATAATTATTTATCAATAAATATTTTTCACACATTGATGCAGTTTCACCTGATCCAGCACACACAAGGCCTGACATTCCCAGGGCTGACCTTTACCATTCCCCAGGGTTTACCAAGCCTGAATTCCTTTCTAACTCCCCAAATCTCCATGATTTTGAACCCATTTTCTGTGTCCCTGCAGAGGATGTCTCTGGGGAGCCCGGGGGGGTGCTCAGCACCATCTCCAGCAGCAGGAACCCCCTGCAGCCCCCCGAGGCTGAGGATGAGGAGCCCTTCAGCACCTACTTCGACAGCAAGATCCCCATCCCCGAGGACGAGACGGTGAGTGGGGAAATCCCTGCTGGAAAAATCAGCCCCAGACACCCCCGAGTCACTGCCAGGGCTCCAGTTCCCCTCCAGCCTGTGCTGGGAGTGACTGGGAGGGGTCTGCCCTGGTCTGGGGGGTGTTAGTGGTGGATCCCAGGGATTTGGATCCTGCTTGGAGCAGCCAAAGAGCAGGAAAAGGCCTGGGCAGGGTGGGGGGCTCAGGGGGTGCTCAGCACCATCCCCAGCAGCAGGAACCCCCCGAGGACGAGACGGTGAGTGGGGAAAACTGCTGGAAAAATCAGCCCCAGACACCCCCGAGTCACTGCCAGGGCTCCAGTTCCTCTCCAGCCTGTACTGGGAGTGACTGGGAGGGGTCTGCCCTGGTCTGGGCTGTGAGACCCCTGTTCATGATGGATCCCAGAGATTTGGATCCTGCTTGGAGCAGCCAAAGAGCAGGAAAAGGCCTGGGCAGGGTGGGGGGCTCAGGGCGTGCTCAGCACCATCCCCAGCAGCAGGAACACCCTGAGGATGAGACGGTGAGTGGGGAAAACTGCTGGAAAAATCAGCCCCAGACACCCCTGAGTCACTGCCAGGGCTCCAGTTCCCCTCCAGCCTGTGCTGGGAGTGACTGGGAGGGGTCTGCCATGGTCTGGGCTGTGAGACCCCTGTTCATGATGGATCCCAGAGATTTGGATCCTGCTTGGAGCAGCCAAAGAGCAGGAAAAGGCCTGGGCAGGGTGGGGGGCTCAGGGCGTGCTCAGCACCATCCCCAGCAGCAGGAACACCCTGAGGATGAGACAGTGAGTGGGGAAAACTGCTGGAAAAATCAGCCCCAGACACCCCCGAGTCACTGCCAGGGCTCCAGTTCCCCTCCAGCCTGTGCTGGGAGTGACTGGGAGGGGTCTGCCATGGTCTGGGCTGTGAGACCCCTGTTCATGATGGATCCCAGGGATTCGGATCCTGCTTGGAGCAGCCAAAGAGCAGAAAAGGCCTGGGCAGAGTGGGGGCTCATCATGGGATGTCCCATCCCTGTGGGGACATTTGAGATCTCCCAGATCTCCCATCCTTGTGACTTTGGGGACATTGGGGTGTCCCATGCCTGTGGGGACATTGGGGGTGTCCCATCCCTGTGGGGACATGGGGGATCTCCCATCCCTGTGGCTGTGGGGACATTTGGGATCTCCCAGATCTCCCATCCTTGTGACTTTGGGGACATTGGGGGTGTCCCATCCCTGTGGGGACATTGGGGTGTCCCATCCCTGTGGGGACATTGGGGGTGTCCCATCCCTGTGGGGACATTGGGATCTCCCATCCCTGTGGGGACATTGGGGTGTCCCATCCCTGTGGGGACATTGGGATCTCCCATCCCTGTGCTCCTGGGGGGTTTTGGGCTCTCCTGGTGCCCCCCTGGTTTGGGCAGCACAAGGAGGGAGCAGGGGGTTTTTGGCATTTCCCAATGTTGGAATTTCCCATTCAGGAATAAAATCTGGGATTTCAGCTCCTGCCAGCTCAGGAATGATGAAAAATCCCAAGGAATTGTGAGGAAACCGATTTTAGGCCAAAACTTGCTTCGGGTTTGGGTCATTTCCTGCTTGCTTCATGCCCTGCTTGGGAATTCCTTGGGTTTGCTAAGGAGGATCTGCTGATGATGAGTAAAGCTGGCCAGGGTCTGTGGGGACATTTGGGACCTCTCATCCCTATGGGGACATTTGGGATGTCCCATCCCTGTGGGGATATTTGAGATCTCCCAGATCTCCAATCCCTGTGACTTTCGGGACATTGGGGATCTCCCATCCCCGTGGCTGTGGGGACATTTGGGATCTCCCAGATCTCCCATCCTTGTGACTTTGGGGACATTGGGGGTGTCCCATCCCTGTGGGGACATTGGGGTGTCCCATCCCTGTGGGGACATTGGGGGTGTCCCATCCCTGTGGGGACATTGGGATCTCCCATCCCTGTGGGGACATTGGGGTGTCCCATCCCTGTGGGGACATTGGGATCTCCCATCCCTGTGCTCCTGGGGGGTTTTGGGCTCTCCTGGTGCCCCCCTGGTTTGGGCAGCACAAGGAGGGAGCAGGGGGTTTTTGGCATTTCCCAATGTTGGAATTTCCCATTCAGGAATAAAATCTGGGATTTCAGCTCCTGCCAGCTCAGGAATGATGAAAAATCCCAAGGAATTGTGAGGAAACCGATTTTAGGCCAAAACTTGCTTCGGGTTTGGGTCATTTCCTGCTTGCTTCATGCCCTGCTTGGGAATTCCTTGGGTTTGCTAAGGAGGATCTGCTGATGATGAGTAAAGCTGGCCAGGGTCTGTGGGGACATTTGGGACCTCTCATCCCTATGGGGACATTTGGGATGTCCCATCCCTGTGGGGATATTTGAGATCTCCCAGATCTCCAATCCCTGTGACTTTCGGGACATTGGGGATCTCCCATCCCCGTGGCTGTTGTGACATTTGGGATCTCCCAGATCTCCCGTCCTTGTGACTTTGGGGACATTGGGGTGTCCCATCCCTGTGGGGACATTGGGGTGTCCCATCCCTGAGGGGACATTGGGATCTCCCATCCCTGTGGGGACATTGGGGTGTCCCATCCCTGAGGGGACATTGGGGTGTCCCATCCCTGTGGGGACATTGGGGTGTCCCATCCCTGAGGGGACATTGGGGTGTCCCATCCCTGTGGGGACATTGGGGGTGTCCCATCCCTGTGGGGACATTGGGGGTGTCCCATCCCTGTGGGGACATTGGGATCTCCCATCCCTGTGGGGACATTGGGGGTGTCCCATCCCTGTGGGGACATTGGGATCTCCCATCCCTGTGGGGACATTGGGATCTCCCATCCCTGTGCTCCTGGGGGGTTTTGGGCTCTCCTGGTGCCCCCCTGGTTTGGGCAGCACAAGGAGGGAGCAGGGGGATGTTGGCATTTCCCAATGTTGGAATTTCCCAATGTTGGAATTTCCCAGTCAGGAATAAAATCTGGGATTTCAGCTCCTGCCAGCTCAGCAATGATGAAAAATCACAAGAAATTATGAGGAAACAGTTTTTGGGTGAAAACCTGGTTTAGGTTGGGTCATTTCCTGCTGGAAAATCACCCTCAGAGCCCCCTGAGTCACTGCCAGGGCCCCGGTTCCCCTTCAGCCTGTACTGGGAATGACTGGGACAGGGGGAGGCGAGGGGGAAGGGCTCTGCCGTGCTCTGGGGGATTTGTGAGGCCCCAGGTGTGTTAATGATTGATCCCGGGGGATTTGGAGCAGCCAGAGGGCAGGGAAGGGCCCTGGCAGGGCTCAGGGAGGGACCCTGAGGGGCCTTTGTGTCCCTTATCAGGGATGGGAGCTGTGGCTGGGCTCGTGACACTGGTCCCCCTGTCCCCTTTGTCCCCATTGTCCCCTCTGTCCCGTGGCCACCAGTGCCCCCTGCCCTTGGGGAGGGTCCTGCTTCCCCCTGGGGTCCCATGGGTGCCACCTTGGCTGTCCCAGAGCCTGGGGACAGCCCAGACTGGGCCCAGCAATCCCAGCTTTGTGCTGGGCTCAGGGTCAGGCTGGGTTTAGGGTCAGGCTGGTTTTAGGGTCAGGCCGGTTTTAGGAACAGGCCGGGTTTAGGGTCAGGCTGGGTTTAGGATCAGGCTGGGTTTAGGGTCAGGCTGGGTTTAGGGTCAGGCCGGTTTTAGGAACAGGCCGGGTTTAGGGTCAGGCTGGGTTTAGGATCAGGCTGGGTTTAGGGTCAGGCTGGGTTTAGGGTCAGGCTGAGTTTCTGAGCAGGCTGGGCTCAGGATCAGGCTGGGTTTAGGATCGGGCTGGGCTCAGGATCAGGCTGGGTTTAGGGTCAGGCTGGGTTTAGGATCAGGCCGGGTTTAGGGTCAGGCTGGGTTTAGAATCAGGCTGGGTTTAGGATCAGGCTGGGTTTAGAATCAGGCTGGGTTTAGGATCAGGCTGGGTTTAGAATCAGGCTGGGTTTAGGATCAGGCTGGGCTCAGGATCAGGCTGGGTTTAGGATCAGGCTGGGTTTAGGATCAGGCTGGGTTTAGGGTCAGGCTGGGTTTAGGGTCAGGCTGGGCTCAGGATCAGGCTGGGTTTAGGGTCAGGCTGGGTTTAGGGTCAGGCTGGGTTTAGGATCAGGCTGGGTTTAGGGTCAGGCTGGGTTTAGGGTCAGGCTGGGTTTAGGATCAGGCTGGGTTTAGGATCAGGCTGGGTTTAGGGTCAGGCTGGGTTTAGGGTCAGGCTGGGTTTAGGATCAGGCTGGGTTTAGGATCAGGCTGGGCTCAGGATCAGGCCGGGTTTAGGATCAGGCTGGGTTTAGGATCAGGCTGGGCTCAGGGTCAGGCTGGGTTTAGGGTCAGGCTGGGCTCAGGGTCAGGCTGGGTTTAGGATCAGGCTGGGTTTAGGGTCAGGCTGGGTTTAGGGTCAGGCTGGGTTTAGGGTCAGGCTGGGTTTAGGGTCAGGCTGGGCTCAGGATCAGGCCGGGTTTAGGGTCAGGCCGGGTTTAGGAACAGGCCGGGTTTAGGATCAGGCTGGGCTCAGGGTCAGGCTGAGTTTCTGAGCAGGCTGGGCTCAGGATCAGGCTGGGTTTAGGATCAGGCTGGGTTTAGGATCAGGCTGGGTTTAGGGTCAGGCTGGGTTTAGGGTCAGGCCGGGTTTAGGGTCAGGCCGGGTTTAGGGTCAGGCTGGGTTTAGGATCAGGCTGGGTTTAGGGTCAGGCCGGGTTTAGGGTGAGATCAGGGCCTGCTTTGGTTTCCCAGCCCTGCAGAGTTTGGGGTGGGTTTAGGATCAGGCTGAGCTGGGGTGACACAGCAATGAGCCTCTTGTTGACAGTGACCAAACTGTCCTTTGTCACTTTACAAAGGAAATAACCCCAGGAGCAAAAACCTCTTGCCCTAACTCAGTTTTTCCTCTATAAGGAGATTTGGTATTTTGCCTTTTATTAAAACTTTTTTATTTCTAACACTACCACAAAAGCCATTCTACTGATTTTATGGCTTCAAAGGTAGCTGAGCTGTCTTGGGTGTACAAATCTCCAAGAGCTGATGAGACCTGGCTCGAAGAGACCCTTACAGCAGTGGAGTTTGGTTATTTCCCCTCTTGCTCTAACACAGTTTTTCTGTATAAAGAGTTTTGTTATTTTGTCTTTTATTAAAACCTTTTTGTTTCTAACACCACCACAGAAGCCACCCAGCTGATTTTATGCCTTCAGAGGTAGTTAAGCTCTCTCAAATGTGATATAAATCTCCAAAACCTTATGAGACCTGGCTCGAAGAGACCCTTATATCAGTGTAGTGGGGTTCTTTTCCCTCTTGCCCTGAGTTTTTCTCTATAAAGAGCTTTGTTATTTTGCTTTTTATTTTAAATTTTTTGTTTCCAGCACCACCACTGCTGATCTTATCCATCTGAAGTAGCTGAGCTGTCTTGGGTGTGAGATAAATCTCCAAGAGCTCATGAGACCTGGCTGGAGGAGACCCTTACATCAGTGGAATTTGGCTTTTTTCCATCTTGCCCTAACTCAGTTTTTCTCTATAAGGAGCTTTGTTATTTTGCCTTTTCTTAAAACTTTTCTGTTTCTAACACCACCACAGAAGCCATCCTGCTGATTTTGTGCCTCCTAAGGTGGCTGAGCTCTCTTGGGTGTGAAATAGATCTCAAAAGCTTATGAGACCAGGCTTGAAGAGCTCCTTACATCAGTGGAGTTCATTTTTTCCCCTCTTGCACCCAGCTCAGGTTTTCTCTATAAGGAGATATGTCATTTTGCCTTTATTTAATTTCTTTTTTTTGTTTCCAGCACCACCACTGCTGATCTTATCCATCTGAAGTAGCTGAGCTGTGTTGGGTGTGAGATAAATCTCCAAGAGCTCATGAGACCTGGCTGGAGGAGACCCTTACATCAGTGGAATTTGGCTTTTTTCCATCTTGCCCTAACTCAGTTTTTCTCTATAAGGAGCTTTGTTATTTTGCCTTTTATTAAAACCTTTTTGTTTCCAACACCACCACAGAAACCATCCTGCTGATTTTGTGCCATCTGAGGTAGCTGCGCTCTCTTGGGTGTGAAATAAATCTCCAAGATCTTAGGACACCTCTTGAAGAGACCCCTGTTGGGTGCCAGTGATGGAATTAATTAATTCATGGGTTAATTTGTGTCCCTCCCGCAGCATTCCTGCTTCAGCTTCCGCAAGCTGTGGGCGTTCACGGGCCCGGGGTTCCTGATGAGCATCGCGTACCTGGACCCCGGGAACATCGAGTCCGACCTGCAGTCAGGGGCTGTGGCCGGCTTCAAGGTGGGCAGGGACCCCAAAATGTCACCAGCAATGTCACACGGGGGGCTGGGGGCACCCAGAGAGTGCGGGGTCATCCCTGGCGCTGGAGGGACGTTGGGGATGTCCCATTGGGGATCTCCATTCCTGTGGCTGTGGGGACATTGGGGATGTCCCATTGGGGATCTCCCATCCTTGTGGGGACATTGGGGATGTGGCTGTGGGGACATTGGGGATGTGGCTGTGGGGACATTGGGGATGTGGCTGTGGGGACATTGGGGATGTCCCATTTGGGATGTCCCGTTTGGGATGTCCCATTGGGGATGTCCCATCCCTGGGGCTGTGGGGACATTGGGGATGTCCCATTGGGGATGTCCCTTTTGGGATGTCCCATTTGGGATCTCCATTCCTGTGGCTGTGGGGACATTGGGGATGTCGCATTTGGGATCTCCCATCCCTGTGGGGACATTGGGGATGTGGCTGTGGGGACATTGGGGATGTCCCATTTGGGATGTCCCATTTGGGATGTCCCATTGGGGATGTCCCATCCCTGGGGCTGTGGGGACATTGGGGATGTCCCATTGGGGATGTCCCATCCCTGGGGCTATGGGGACATTGGGGATGTCCCATTGGGGATGTCCCTTTTGGGATGTCCCATTTGGGATCTCCATTCCTGTGGCTGTGGGGACATTGGGGATGTCGCATTTGGGATCTCCCATCCCTGTGGGGACATTGGGGATGTGGCTGTGGGGACATTGGGGATGTCCCATTTGGGATGTCCCTTTTGGGATGTCCCATTTGGGATGTCCCATCCCTGGGGCTGTGGGGACATTGGGGATGTCCCATTGGGGATGTCCCTTTTGGGATATCCCATTTGGGATCTCCATTCCTGTGGCTGTGGGGACATTGGGGATGTCCCTTTTGGGATGTCCCATCCCTGGGGCTCTGGGGACATTGGGGATGTCCCATTTGGGATGTCCCTTTTGGGATGTCCCATTTGGGATGTCCCATCCCTGGGGCTGTGGGGACATGGGGGATGTCCCATTGGGGATGTCCCATCCCTGGGGCTCTGGGGACATTGGGGATGTCCCATTTGGGATGTCCCATCCCTGGGGCTCTGGGGACATTGGGGATGTCCCTTTCGGGATGTCCCTTTTGGGATGTCCCATTTGGGATGTCCCATCCCTGGGGCTGTGGGGACACTGGGGATGTCCCATCCCTGTGGGGACATTGGGGATCTCCCATCCCTATGGTTGTGGGGACATTTGGCATGTCCCATGTGCACTGGGAAGGGCTGTGGGGACATTGGGGATGTCCCATTTGGGATGTCACATTCCTATGGTCGTGGGGACATTTGGGATGTCCCATCCCTATGCTCTGGGGAGGGCTGTGGGGAAAATGTCCCATCCCTGGGGTTGTGGGGACATTTGGGATGTCCCATCCCTGTGTCTGTGGGGACATTGGAGATGTCACATCCCTGTGGTTGTGGGGACATTTGGGAGTGTCCCATCCCTCTGGGGACATTTGGGATGTCCCATTTGGGATGTCCCATCCCTGGGGCTGTGGGGACACTGGGGCTGTCCCAGAGAGGGGGATCCTGGCCTGGTGTCCCTTTGGATCCACCCCACTCCAGCTCTGGGGTCAGAACTCCTCAAAATCCTCAACATCGGGGTTTGGAGCAGCCCAGCACGGGGGGGACCTGGGGCTGCCGTGTCCCCTGTGTGTCCCCCCACCCACTGGTGTCCCACTGATGTCCCCTGTGTCCCCTGTGTGTCCCCCCACCCACTGATGTCCCCTGTGTGTCCCTGTGTCCCCTGTGTCCCCCTACCCACTGATGTCCCCTGTGTGTCCCTGTGTCCCCTGTGTCCCCCTACCCACTGATGTCCCCTGTGTGTCCCTGTGTCCCCTGTGTCCCCCCACCACTGATGTTCCCCTGTGTCCCCCTGTGTCCCTGTGTCCCCTGTGTCCCGCCACCCACTGGTGTCCCCTGTGTGTCCCTGTGTGTGTCCCGCCACCCACTGATGTCCCCCCTGTCCCCTGTGTGTGTCCCTGTGTCCCCCCACCCACTGATGTCCCCTGTGTGTCCCCCCACACTGATGTCCCCTGTCCCCTGTGTGTCCCCCATGTCCCCCCACACTGATGTCCCCCGTGTCCCCCCACACTGATGTCCCCCGTGTGTCCCCCCACACTGATGTCCCCCGTGTCTCCCCACACTGATGTCCCCTGTGTGTCCCCCACACTGATGTCCCCCGTGTCCCCCCACACTGATGTCCCCCGTGTGTCCCCCCACACTGATGTCTCCCGTGTCTCCCCCACACTGATGTCCCCTGTGTGTCCCCCACACTGATGTCCCCCGTGTGTCCCCCCACACTGATGTCCCCCGTGTGTCCCCCCACACTGATGTCCCCCGTGTCTCCCCCACACTGATGTCCCCCGTGTGTCCCCCCACACTGATGTCCCCTGTGTGTCCCCCACACTGATGTCCCCCGTGTGTCCCCCCACACTGATGTCCCCTGTGTGTGTCCCCCCACACTGATGTCCCCTGTCCCCTGTGTGTCCCCAGCTGCTGTGGGTGCTGCTGCTGGCCACCGTCATCGGGCTGCTGCTGCAGCGGCTGGCGGCCAGGCTGGGCGTGGTCACAGGGCTGCACCTGGCCGAGGTGTGCCACCGCCAGTACCACAAGGTGGGTGCCAGGGGCACGGGGAGGGGGCTGGGACACTGCCCTGGCTGCTCAGGGGTGCCACGGGGGGCTGGGGTAGGTGGGTGACACTGCCCAAGGTCCTCAAGGTGGGTGGGTGACACTGCCCAAGGTCCTCAGGGTGGGTGGGTGACACTGCCCAAGGTCCTCAGGGTGGGTGGCTGGGTGACACTGCCCAAGGTCCTCAGGGTGGGTGGGTGACACTGCCCTGGGTGCTCAGGGTGGGTGGGTGACACTGCCCTGGGTGCTCAGGGTGGCTGGGTGACACTGCCCAAGGTCCTCAGGGTGGGTGACACTGCCCAAGGTCCTCAGGGTGGCTGGGTGACCCTGCCCAAGGTCCCCAGGGTGGCTGGGTGACACTGCCCAAGGTCCTCAAGGTGGGTGGGTGACACTGCCCTGGGTGCTCAGGGTGGGTGGGTGACACTGCCCTGGGTGCTCAGGGTGGTTGGGTGACACTGCCCAAGGTCCTCAGGGTGGGTGGGTGACACTGCCCAAGGTCCTCAGGGTGGGTGGGTGGGTGACACTGCCCAAGGTCCTCAGGGTGGCTGGGTGACACTGCCCAAGGTCCCCAGGGTGGCTGGGTGACACTGCCCAAGGTCCTCAGGGTGGCTGGGTGACACTGCCCAAGGTCCTCAGGGTGGGTGGGTGACACTGCCCAAGGTCCTCAGGGTGGGTGACACTGCCCAAGGTCCTCAGGGTGGCTGGGTGACCCTGCCCAAGGTCCTCAGGGTGGCTGGGTGACACTGCCCAAGGTCCTCAAGGTGGGTGGGTGACACTGCCCTGGGTGCTCAGGGTGGTTGGGTGACACTGCCCAAGGTCCTCAGGGTGGGTGGGTGGGTGACACTGCCCAAGGTCCTCAGGGTGGGTGGGTGGGTGACACTGCCCAAGGTCCCCAGGGTGGCTGGGTGACACTGCCCAAGGTCCTCAGGGTGGCTGGGTGACACTGCCCTGGGTGCTCAGGGTGGCTGGGTGACACTGCCCTGGGTGCTCAGGGTGGGTGGGTGACACTGCCCAAGGTCCCCAGGGTGGGTGGGTGACACTGCCCAAGGTCCCCAGGGTGGCTGGGTGACACTGCACCAGGTATTTCGGGGTGCCACAGGGGGCTGGGGTCAGTCCTGGGGAATTGGGGAGGATGGGGGGGGGGCAGAAGGCAGGGGACCCCCCCAGTGTCCCTGGTGGTTCCAGGGTGTCCCTGAGGCCCGTGGGATGTCCAGTCCCTGTGCACGGGGAAGGGCTGTGGGGACATTTGGGACATCCCATCCCTCTGACTGTGAGGACATTTGGGGTGTCCTATTTGGGATGCCCATCCCTCTGTCTGGGGACATTGCGATGCCATCCCTGTGGCTGTGGGGACATTTGGGGATGTCCCATCCCTGTGGTTGGGGGCACATTTGGGATCTCCCACATCTCCCATCTCTGTGGCTGTGGGGACATTTTGGATGCCATCTCTGTCTCTGTGGGGACATTGGGTGTCCCATCCCTGTGTCTGGGGACATTTTGGATGCCATCCCTGTGTTTGTGGGGACATTTGGGGGTGTCCCATTTGGGATGTCCCATCCCTACGTCCATGGGGACATTTGGGTGTCCCATCCCTGTGACTGTAGGGACATTTGGGATCTCCCATCTCTGTTTCTGTGAGGACATTTGGGATGTCCCATTTGGAGTGCCATGCCTGTGTCTGGGGACCTTTTGGATGCCATCCCTGTGTCTGGGGACATTGGGTGTCCCATCCCTGTCTCTGGGGACATTGGGTGTCCCATCCCTGTGTCTGGGGACATTTTGGATGCCATCCCTGTCTCTGTGGGGACATTGGGTGTCCCATCCCTGTGTCTGGGGACATTTTGGATGCCATCCCTGTCTCTGGGGACATTGGGTGTCCCATCCCTGCTCCCTTGGGTGTCCCCACCCTGGCAGTGGCCCTGCCCTGCCCTGGAATGTCTCCCCACGCTCACTCCCGGTTTCCCCACAGCTGCAGCTCCCGCATTTCCCTCTGCCAGCTGGGCAGGGGCTGGGCTGGTCCCGGTGCCCTGGATCCTCCTGGCATTGCCACAGGAGCTGGAGTGGCCCTGGATCCTCCTGGCATTGCCACAGGGGCTGGTCCCAGTGCCCTGGCATTGCCACAGGAACTGGAATGGCCCTGGATCCTCCTGGCATTGCCACAGGAGGTGGTCTGGGTGTCCTGGCATTGCCACAGAAGCTGGGCTGGCATTGCCTTGGATCCTCCTGGCATTGCCACAGGAGGTGGTCTGGGTGCCCTGGATCCTCCTGGCATTGCCACAGGAGCTGGAATGGCCCTGGATGCTCCTGGCATTACCACAGGGGTTGGTCCCAGTGCCCTGGCATTGCCACAGGAGCTGGAATGGCCCTGGATCCTCCTGGCATTGCCACAGGAGCTGGAATGGCCCTGGATCCTCCTGGCATTGCCACAGGAGCTGGCATTGCCTTGGATCCTCCTGGCATTGCCACAGGAGCTGGAGTGGCCCTGGATCCTCCTGGCATTGCCACAGGGGTTGGTCCCAGTGCCCTGGCATTGCCACAGGAGCTGGAATGGCCCTGGATCCTCCTGGCATTGCCACAGGAGGTGGTCTGGGTGCCCTGGCATTGCCACAGGAGCTGGGCTGGCATTGCCTTGGATCCTCCTGGCATTGCCACAGGAGCTGGCATTGCCTTGGATCCTCCTGGCATTGCCACAGGGGCTGGTGCCAGTGCCCTGGCATTGCCACAGGAGCTGGAATGGCCCTGGATCCTCCTGGCATTGCCACAGGAGGTGGTCTGGGTGCCCTGGCATTGCCACAGGAGGTGGTCTAGGTGCCCTGGCACTGCCACAGGGGCTGGGCTGGGTGCCCTGGCACTGCCACAGGGGCTGGGCTGGGTGCCCTGGCACTGCCACAGGGGCTGGGTGCCACCTCCCAGCTGCGGTTTCAGCTCCCCAGCAGCCCCGGGTTCGTGCCAGCCCGGGCAGGGCGGTGACCCCGTTCCTGCCCACGGGGTTACCACGGGGGATGTTTGTCCCTGCTCTTTCCCTGGGTGTTCGCCCTGCTTTTTCCTCTGCGTTTTTCCTTGGTTTTTTTCTGCTTTTCCCTGGCTTTTAGCCCATTTTCCCCCATTCCTCCCTGGTTTTCCCTGGTTTTTCCCTATTTTTTTCAAATTTTCCCTGGTTTTTTTCCCCCCTTTTTCCCCTATTCCCCCCCCCCCCATTTCCCCCCTTCCCCCCCCTTTTTTCCTCCTTTTTTCCCCATTTTTCCTGTATTTTCCCATTTTTTCCCATTTTTTTCCTATTTTTCCCATTTCCATGTCCCTGTTTTTTATCCCCTCAATTCCCTCGGATCATCCTGTGGCTCATGGTGGAGCTGGCCATCACCAACTTTTCCTGTTATTTCCCATTTTTTCCCATTTTCCCCTGGTTTTCCCCATTTTTCCCCATTTTCCCCATTTCCATGTCCATTTATTCCCCCAGGTGCCCCGGATCATCCTGTGGTTCATGGTGGAGTTGGCCATCATTGGCTTTTTTCCCAAATTTTTCCCATTTTTTCCCCCATTTTCCCCCGTTTCTCCCATTTTTCCTGTTTTTTTCCCATTTTTCCCCATTTCCCATCTCTGTTTTTTATCCCTCAGGTGCCCCGGCTCATCCTGTGGCTCATGGTGGAGCTGGCCATCATTGGCTTTTTTCCCATTTTTTCCCCTGTTTTTTCCCCATTTTTCCCGTTTTTTGCCCCATTTTTTCCCCCATTTTCCCCGTTTTTACCATTTTTGCCCATTTTTTCCCATTTTTCCCATTTTTCCCCATTTCCCATCCCTGCTTTTTCTCCCCAGATGCCCCAGATCATGCTGTGCCTCATGGTGGAGCTGGCCGTCATCGGCTTTTTTCCCAATTTTTTCCCATTTTTTCCCATTTTTATCCCCATTTTTCCCCGTTTCTGCCATTTTTCCTGTTTTTTCCCATTTTCTTCCATTTCCATGTCCTTGTTTTTTATCCCCCAGGTGCCCCGGCTCATGCTGTGCCTCATGGTGGAGTTGGCCATCATCGGCTTTTTTCCCATTTTTCCCCTTGTTTTTTACCCTTTTTTTTCCTGGTTTTTGCCCCATTTTCCCCCATTTTTCCCATTTTTTCCCATTTTCCCCCATTTCCCCATTTCCCATCCCTGTTTTTTATCCCCCAGGTGCCCTGGATCATCCAGTGGCTCATGGTGGAGCTGGCCATCATCGGTTTTTTTCCCTTTTTTTTTTTTCCCATTTTTTCCCGTTTTTTCCCCCATTTTCCCCCATTTTCCCCATTTTCCCAATTTTTACCCATTTTTTGTCCTGTTTCTTCCCCTGTTTTTCCCCATTTCCCATCCCTGTTTTTCCCCCCAGATGCCCCGGCTCACGCTGTGCCTCATGGTGGAGCTGGCCATCATTGGCTTTTTTCCCATTTTTCCCCTTGTTTTTTACCCGTTTTTTTCCTGGTTTTTGCCCCATTTTTCCCCATTTTTCCCATTTTTCCCCATTTCCCCATTTCCCATCCCTGTTTCTCCCCCAGGTGTCCCGGCTCATGCTGTGCCTCATGGTGGAGTTGGCCATCATCGTTTTATTTCCCATTTGTTCCCTTGTTTTTTACCATTTTTTCCCATTTTTTGCCCCATTTTTCCCTAATTTTTCCCCATTTTTGCCCGTTTTTCCCATTTTTGCCCATTTTTTCCCATTTTTCCCCATTTCCCCATTTCCATGTCCCTGTTTCTCCCCCAGGTGCCCCAGATCATGCTGTGGCTCATGGTGGAGCTGGCCATCATTGGCTTTTTTCCCATTTTTTCCCCCATTTTTCCCTCATTTTTGCCCATTTTTGCCCATTTTTCCCCATTTCTCCCCATTTCCCATCCCTGTTTTTTATCCCCCAGGTGCCCCGGCTCATGCTGTGCCTCATGGTGGAGCTGGCCATCATCGGCTTTTTTCCCATTTTTTCCCTTGTTTTTAACCCGTTTTTTTTCCCGTTTTTTGCCCCATTTTTCCCCATTTTTCCCATTTTCCCCATTTTTCCCCATTTCCCATCCCTGTTTGTCCCCCAGGTGCCCCAGCTCATGCTGTGCCTCATGGTGGAGCTGGCCAGCATCGGCTTTTTTCCCATTTTTTCCCTTGTTGTTTACCCGTTTTTTTTCCCGTTTTTTTGCCCCATTTTTCCCATTTTCCCCATTTTTCCCCATTTCCCATCCCTGTTTCTCCCCCCAGGTGCCCCGGCTCATGCTGTGCCTCATGGTGGAGCTGGCCATCATCGGCTTTTCCCCATTTTCTCCCCATTTTTTCCCTTTTTTTCCCCGTTTTTTCCTGTATTTTCCCATTTTTCCCATTTTTTCCCATTTTTCCCCATTTCCCATCCCTGTTTTTCTCCCCAGGTGCCCCGGGTGCTGCTGTGGCTCATGGTGGAGTTGGCCATCATCGGCTCGGACATGCAGGAGGTGATCGGCTCTGCCATCGCCATCAACCTGCTCTCGGTGGGCCGGTGAGTGCGGGCAGGGGCTCGCGTCTGTTTGGCCTTTTCACCTTGGATTCCATCTGTTCGACCTTGGATTCCATCTGTTTGACCTTGGATTTCATTTATTTTACCTTGGATTCCATTTATTTTACCTTGGATTTCATTTATTTTACCTTGTATTTCATTTATTTTACCTTGGATTCCATTTGTTTTACCTTGGATTTCATTTATTTTAACTTGGATTTCATTTCTTTTACCTTGGATTTCATTTATTTTACCTTGAATTTCATTTATTTCACCTTGGTTTTCATTTATTTTACCTTGGATTCCATTTGTTTTACCTTGGATTCCATTTCTTTCACCTTGGATTTCATTTATTTTACCTTGGATTCCATTTCTTTTACCTTGGATTTCATTTCTTTTACCTTGGATTCCATTTCTTTTACCTTGGATTCCATTTCTTTTACCTTGGATTCCATTTGTTTTACCTTGGATTTCATCTGTTTTACCTTTGATTTAATTTATTCTACCTTGGATTTCATTTGTTTTACCTTGGATTCCATTTCTTTTACCTTGGATTTCATTTATTTTACCTTGGATTCCATTTCTTTTACCTTGGATTTCATCTGTTTTACCTTTGATTTCATTTATTTTACCTTGGATTCCATTTGTTTTACCTTGGATTTCATTTATTTTACCTTGGATTCCATTTATTTTACCTTGGATTTCTTTTATTTTACCTTGGATTCCATTTCTTTTACCTTGGATTTCATCTGTTTTACCTTTGATTTCATCTGTTTTACCTTGGATTCGGTTTCTTTTACCTTTAATTGTACCTTTGATTTAATTTTTTTGTACCTTTGATTTAATTTCTTTTACCATTGAACCTCTGATTTCATTTCTTTTACCTTTGTATCTTTGATTTCATTTGTTTTATCTTTGATTGTATCTTTGATTTGATTTCTTTTACCTTTTTATATTTGATTCCATTTATTTTACCTTTGATTTCATTTCTTTTACCTTTGATTTGGTTTCTTTTACCTTTAATTGTGCCTTTGATTTAATATTTTTGTACCTTTGATTTCGTTTCTTTTACCATTGTGTCTTTGATTTGATTTCTTTTACTTTTTTTTATTCCTTTGATTTCATCTGTTTTACCTGTGATTTGGTTTCTTTTACCTTTAATTGTACCTTTGATTTAATTTTTTTGTACCTTTGATTGATTTGTTTTACCATTGAACCTCTGATTTGATTTCTTTTACCTTTGATCTCATTTATTTTACTTTTGTTTATACCTTTGATTTAATTTCTTTTACCTTTGTTTGTATCTTTGATTTCATTTATTTTACCATTGTACCTCTGATTTGATTTCTTTTACCTTTTTATATTTGATTCCATTTATTTTACCTTTGATTTCATTTGTTTTACCTTTGATTTGGTTTCTTTTACCTTTTCTTGTACCTTTAATTTTATTTCTTTTACCTTTGATTGTGTCTTTGATTTCATTTATTTTACCTTTGTACCTCTGATTTGATTTCTTTTACCTTTGTATCTTTGATTTCATTTGTTTTATCTTTGATTGTATCTTTGATTTGATTTCTTTTACCTTTGTTTGTACCTTTGATTTCCTTTGATTTCTCTTTGTATCTTTGATTTGACGTGATTTCTTTGACGTTTGTTTGTACCTTTGATTTTATTTATTTACCTTTGATTTCATTTGTTTTACCTTTGATTGTGTCTTTGATTTTATTTTTTTTACCTTTGTTTGTACCTTTGATTTGATTACTTTGGTTTGTACCTTTGATTTCATTTGTTTTATCTTTTTTCCTACCTTTGATTTAATCTCTTTTACCTTTGATTGTGTCTTTGATTTGATTTCTTCTACCTTTGACTTGATTTCTTTTACCTTGATAGTACCTTTGATTTTATTTCTTTTACCTTTTTATCTTTGATTTCCTTTTTTTCTACCATTGATTTCATTTCTTTTACCTTTTTTTGTACCTTTTTGTCACAAAATGTGGGTGCAGCTCCCTGCCAAACCCCACACCCCATTCAGGACTCCAGGGAGGGCAGGAATATTAAATTTACTTCAATATTTTAAATTTGGTGCAATGTTTCAAATTTGCTGTAATGTCTTGTCTTAAATTTGGTGCAATATTTTAAATTTGGTGCAATATTTTAAATTTGGTGTAATGTTTTAAATCTGACGCAACGTCTTAAATCTGGTACAATATTTTAAATTTTCTGCAATGTTTTAAATTTTCTGCAGTGTTTTAAATCTGGTGCAATATTTTAAATGTGCTGCAATGTTTCAAATTTGGTGCAATACTTTAAATTTGTTGCAATGTTTCAAATTTCCTGCAATATTTTAAATTTGCTGTAATATTTTAAATTTGCTGCAATGTTTCAAATTTGGTGCAATGCCTTAAATTTGCTGCAATATTTTAAATTTGCTGCATTATTTTAAATTTGCTGTAATATTTTAAATTTGCTGCAATGTTTTACATTTGATGCAATATTTAAAATTTGCTGCAATGTTTCAATTTTGGTGCAATGCCTTAAATTTGCTGCAATGTCTTAAATTTGCTGCAATATTTTAAATTTGCTGTAATATTTAAAATTTGCTGCAATGTGCAATTTTGGTGCAATGCCTTAAATTTGCTGCAATATTTTAAATTTGCTGCAATGTTTTACATTTGATGCAATATTTAAAATTTGCTGCAATGTTTCAATTTTGGTGCAATGCCTTAAGTTTGCTGCAGTGTTTCAAATTTGCTGCAATGCTTAAATTTGAGGCAATATTTTACTTTTGATGCAATGTTTTAAATTTGCTGCAATGTCTTGAATTTGGAGCAATATTTTGAATTTGCTGCAATGCCCTAAATTTGGTGCAATATTTTAAATTTGTTGCAATGTTTCAAATTTCCTGCAATATTTTAAATTTGCTGCAATATTTTAAATTTGCTGTGATATTTTAAATTTGGTGAACATTTCAAATTTGGTGCAACGTTTTAAACGTGGTGCAATGTTTCAAATTTGCTGCAATATTTCAAATTGGGTGAAACGCTTTAAATTTGCTGCAATGTTTTACATTTGGTACCACGCCTTAAATTTGGTGCAATCTTTTAAATCTGGTGCAATGTTTTACATTTGCAGCAATCTTTTAAATCTGGTGCAATATTTTGAATGCGCTGCAATGTTTTAAATTTGCTGCAGTGTTTTAAATCTGCAGCAACATTTTAAAATCTGGTGCAATATTTTAAATTAGGTGCAATGTCTTATATCTGGTGCACTGTTTAAAATCTGGTGCAATATTTTAAATTTGCTGCAAGGTCTTAAATTTTCCGCAACGTCTTCGATTTTCTGCGGTGTTTTACATTTGCTGCAGTGTTTTAAATCTGCAGCAACATTTTAAATCTGGTGCAATATTTTAAATTAGGTGCAATGTCTTATATCTGGTGCACTGTTTAAAATCTGGTGCAATATTTTAAATTTGCTGCAATGTCTTATATCTGGTGCACTGTTTAAAATCTGGTGCAATATTTTAAATTTGGTGCAACGTCTTCGATTTTCTGCGGTGTTTTACATTTGCTGCAGTGTTTTAAATCTGCAGCAACATTTTAAATCTGGTGCAATATTTTAAATTAGGTGCAATGTCTTATATCTGGTGCACTGTTTAAAATCTGGTGCAATATTTTAAATTTGGTGCAACGTCTTCGATTTTCTGCGGTGTTTTACATTTGCTGCAATGTTTTAAATTTCTTGCTGTATTTTAAATCGGTTGCAATATTTTAAATTTGCTGCACTATTTTAACCCCTGATGAACAAGTAGCTCAGTAGTTTGGCCAGCACGTGTCCGGTCTCATTCTGAATATTTTCTTTTCCTGGAGCAGAGTGTCGCTCTGTCTCTTCATCACTCGCCTCCATTCTCACTCTTTTTCTTTTTCTTCTTTGGGCAAAACATTTTTGGGCCAAAATTACGAATCCCACGAACCTCATCAGTCCGGGATCGTTTTGTGTGGAAATTAAGCACAAATTCGGTGTTTAGTGGGACACCCGGGGACAGATCCCACAGGGAGCCACCTGGGAAGGGCTGGGGGTGACACCAGGCCATGAGGAGCACCCCAAAAAGGGCTGGGGGGTGACACCAGACCATGAGGAGCACCCCAAAAAGGCTGGGGGTGACACCAGACCATGAGGAGCACCCCAAAAAGGGCTGGGGGTGACACCAGGCCATGAGGAGCACCCCAAAAAGGGCTGGGGGTGACACCAGACCATGAGGAGCACCCCAAAAAGGGCTGGGGGTGACACCAGACCATGAGGAAGCCCCAGGCCGGCAGCTGCACCCCAAAAAGGCCCCAAAGAGAAGGGAATTGGGGATTTGGGGTTTGGGGATTTGGGGCTCTGGGGGGGCTCTGACCCTGCTCTCACCCCACAGGATCCCTCTCTGGGGGGGGGTGCTCATCACCATCGCCGACACCTTCGTCTTCCTCTTCCTCGACAAATACGGTGAGTGCTGCTGGGGGTGGGGGTGGGGTGGCATGGGATTGGGATTGGATGGGATTGGGATGGGATTTGGATTGGGATTGGGATGGGTTTGGGATGGGGTTGGGTTTAGGATTGGGATGGGTTTGGGATTGGGATGGGTTTGGGATTGGGATGGGTTTAGGATTGGGATGGGTTTGGGATTGGGATGGGTTTGGGATTGGGATGGGTTTGGGATTTGGATTGGGGTTCGGTTTTGGGGTTGGGATTGCTTTGGAATTGGGGATGGGATTGGGAATGGGATGGGATTGGGTGGGATTGGGATTGGTATCGAGGGAGATTGGGATTGGGGTGGGTTTGGGATTGGGATTAGGATGGGTTTGAGATTAGGATTTGGATTGGGATTGGGATGGGTTTGGAATTGGGATTGGAGTTGGGATTGGTTCGAGTTTGGGATTGGGATTGGTTTGGGGTTTGGGATGGGGATTCGGGTTGGGATTGGGATGAGATTGGATTGGGGTTGGGATTAGGATTCGATTTGGGATTGGGTTTGGAATGGGGTGGGTTAGGATTGAGTTTGGGATTTGAATTGGGATTGGGGTTGGGGTTGGGTCTGGGATTGGATGGGATTGAGGTTGAGATTGGGGTTGGGATTGGGTGGGTTTGGGTGGATTAGGATGGGTTTGAGATTAGGATTTGGATTGCTATTGGAATTGGATGGGTTTGGGATTGGGATGGGATTGGTGTTGGGATTGAGATTGGGATGGGGTTGGGTTTCAGATTGAGATGGGAATGGGATTGGGATTGGATGAGATTGGGTTTGGGGTGGGATTGGGATTGGAGTGGGTTTGAGATTAGGATTTTGATTGGGATTGGAAATGGAATTGGGATGGGTTTGGGAATGAGATTGGGATGGGTTTGGATTTAGGTTTGAGATTGAGATGGGGTTGGGATTGGGATGGGATTGGGGTGGGATTGGGATTGGAATTAGGATGGGTTTGGGTTTGGGATTGGGTTTGGGATTGAGGTTGGGATGGGATTGGATTGGATGGGTTTGGGTTTGGGCTCTTCTCTCCTTGGTGACAATGGGACTTCTCCTCCTTACAGGCCTGAGGAAGCTCGAGGCGTTTTTTGGGCTCCTCATCACCATCATGGCCCTGACCTTTGGATATGAGGTACCCCCTCTCTGGAGCACCCCAAAACTCCTGTTTCCCTGTCCCTGACCACAAAACTCCCCATTTCCCTGACCCCAAAACTCCCTGTTTTTCCTGACCTCATAAACTGCCTGACCCCAAAACTCCCCATTTCCCTGTTCCTAACCCCAAAAGTGCCTGTTTCCCTGACCCCAAAACTCCCCATTTCCCCATCCCTAACCCCAAAACTCCCTGTTTCTGTTTCCTGACCCCAAAACTGCCTGTTCCCCTGACCCCAAAATTCCCTGTTTTCCTGACCTCATAACTGCCTGTCCCTGACCCCAAAACTCTGTTTCCCTGTCCCTGTGCCTAAACTCCTATTTCCCTATCCCTGACCCCAAAACTCCCTGTTTCTGTTTCCGTGACCCCAAAACTCCGTTTTTGTTTCCCCAACCCCAAAACTCCCTGTTCTCTGTCCCTGACCCCAAAACTCTCCATTTCCTGTGTCTGACCCCAAAACTGCCTGTTTCTGTTTCCCTGACCCCAAAACTGCCTGTTTCCCTGTATCTGACCCCAAAACTCCCCGTTTCCCCTGTGTCTGACCCCAAAACTCCCCGTTTCCCTGTGTCTGACCCCAAAACTCCCGTTTCCTGTATCTGACCCCAAAACTCCCTGTTACCCTGTGTCTGACCCCAAAACTGCCTGTTTCTGTTTCCCTGACCCCAAAACTGCCTGTTTCTGTTTCCCTGACCCCAAAACTCCCTGTTACCCTGTGTCTGACCCCAAAACTGCCTGTTTCTGTTTCCCTGACCCCAAACTGCCTGTTTCCCTGATCCCTGACCCAGAACTCTGTTTCCCTGTTTCCCTATCCCCAAAACTCCGCGTTTCCCTGATCCCTAAATTCCCAGTTTCTCCAACCCCAAAACTCCGTTTCCCTATCCCGGACCCCAAAACTCCCTGTTTCTGTTTCCCTGACCCCAAAACTCCCTTTTTCCCAATCCTGACCCCAAAACTCCCCGTTTCCCTGTCCCTGACCCCAAAACTCCCTGTTACCTTGTGTCTGACCCCAAAACTGCCTGCTTCTGTTTCCCTGACCCCAAAACTCCCCATTTCCCTATCCCAGACCCCAAAACTCCCTGTTTCTGTTTCCCTGACCCCAAAACTCCCCATTTCCCTATCCCTGACCCCAAAACTCCCTGTTACCTTGTGTCTGACCCCAAAACTTCCTGTTTCTGTTTCCCTGACCCCAAAAACTCCATTTCTGTTTCCCTGATCCCAAGCTCCCTGCTTCTGTTTTCCTAACCCCAAAACTGCCTGTTTCTGTTTCCCTGACCCAAAACTCCCCGTTTCCCTGTTACCCTGACCCAAAACTCCCTGTTACCCTGTGTCTGACCCCAAAACTGCCTGTTTCTGTTTCCCTGACCCAAAACTGCCTGTTTCTGTTTCCCTGACCCCAAAACTGCCCTGTTTCTGTTTCCCTGACCCCAAAACTGCCTGTTTCCCTGATCCCTGACCCCAGAACTCTGTTTCCCTGTTTCCCTATCCCCAAAACTCCCGTTTCCCTGATCCCTAAATTCCCTGTTTCTCCAACCCCAAAACTCCCTGTTACCCTGTATCTGACCCCAAAACTGCCTTTTTTTTTTGTTTTTCCCTGACCCCAAAACTCCCCATTTCCCTATCCTGACCCATAACTTCCTGTTACCCTGTGTCTGACCCCAAAAGTGCCTGTTTCCCTGTATCTGACCCCAAAACTCCCCATTTCCCAATCCCTGACCCCAAAACTCCCCATTTCCCTGTCCCTGACCCCAAAACTCCCTGTTACCCTGTGTCTGACCCCAAAACTCCCTGTTTCTGTTTCCCTGACCCCAAAAGTGCCTGTTTCCCTGTATCTGACCCCAAAACTTCCCGTTTCCCTGTCTCTGACCCTAAAACCCCGTTTCTGTTTCCCTGACCCCAAAACTCCCCGTTTCCCTGATCCCTAAATTCCCTGTTCTCCGACCCCAAAACTCCCTGTTACCCTGTGTCTGACCCCAAAACTCCCTGTTTCTGTTTCTCTGACCCCAAAACTGCCTGTTTCCCTGTATCTGACCCCAAAACTCCCCATTTCCCAATCCCTGACCCCAAAACTCCCCGTTTCCCTGTCCTGACCCCAAAACTCCCTGTTACCTTGTGTCTGACCCCAAAACTGCCTGTTTCTGTTTCCCTGACCCCAAAACTCCCCGTTTCCCTATCCCTGACCCAAAACTGCCTGTTTCTGTTTCCCTGACCCCAAAACTCCCTGTTTCTGTTTCCCTGACCCCAAAACTCTGTGTTTCCCCACCCCTAACCCCAAAATACCCCTAACCCCAAAATCCTGTCTCCCCGTGCCCAGTACATCACGGTGAAGCCCAACCAGCAGAAGCTGCTGCAGGGTTTGTTCATCCCCTACTGCCAGGACTGTGGCACCCCCCAGCTGGAGCAGGCCGTGGGCATCGTGGGCGCCGTCATCATGCCCCACAACATGTACCTGCACTCTGCCCTGGTCAAGGTGAGCGTGCCAGGGCCACCTGCGGGCACCTGGGCCTTGTGGGGCGATGGCTGGGTGTGAAAAGCCAGGTGTGTGCTGAGGGAGCCTGCGCTGAAATGGAGAATGGAAATCCCTTCCCTCTGAATTGTTGTAAATTTGAAATTAAGGAGGTCTCAGGTAAAGATATGGGGGCAGGAATAAGAGTTTGTCTTGGTTTGGAAAGACAGGTGTGTGCTAAAGAAGGCAGGAGCCTCCCCTGAAATGGAAAATGTAAACCCTCCCTCATCGGAATTGCTATAAATTTTATATTAAAAATATGGGGGCAGGAATAACAGTTGGTCTTGGTTTGGAAAGAGGCGTGTGCTAAAGAAGGCAGGAGCCTCCCCTGAAATGGAGAATGGAAACCCCCTCCCTCTGAATTGTTATAATTTGAAATTAAGGAGGTCTCAGGTAAAGATATGGGAGCAGGAATAACAGTTGGTCTTGGTTTGGAAAGAGAGGTGTGTGCTGAGGAAGGCAGGATCCTGCCCTGAAATGGAAAATGGAAATCCCTTCCCTCTGAATTATTATAAATCTGAAATTCAGGAGGTCTCAGGCAAAAACATGAGAGCAGGAATAAGAGTTTGTCTGGGTTTGGATATGAGGTACCTCCTCTCAGGTGTAAACCCCCTCCCTCTGAATTGTTGTAAATTTGAAATTAAGGGGGTCTCAGGCAAAAATATGGGAGCAGGAATAAGAGTTTGTCTTGGTTTGGAAAGTCAGGTGTGTGCTAAAGAAGGCAGGAGCCTGCCCTGAAATGGAGAATGGAAACCCTCCCCTCATTGGAATTGCTATAAATTTATATTAAAAATATGGGAGCAGGAATAAGAGTTTGTCTTGGTTTGGAAATCCAGGTGTGTGCTAAAGAAGGCAGGAGCCTCCCCTGAAATGGAAAATGGAAACCCTCCCTCTGAATTGTTATAATTTGAAATTAAGGAGGTCTTAGGTAAAGATATGGGAGCAGGAATAACAGTTGGTCTTGGTTTGGAAAGAGGTGTGTGCTAAAGAAGGCAGAAGCCTCCCCTGAAATGGAAAATGGAAATCCCTTCCCTCTGAATTATTATAAATCTGAAATTCAGGAGGTCTCAGGCAAAAACATGAGAGCAGGAATAAGAGTTTGTCTTGGTTTGGATATGAGGTACCTCCTCTCAGGTGTGTGCTGAGGAAGGCAGGAGCCTCCCCTGAAATGGAGAATGGAAACCCTCCCCTCATCGGAATTGCTATAAATTTTATATTAAAAATATGGGAGCAGGAATAAGAGTTGGTCTTGATTTGGGAAGAGGTGTGTGCTGAGGAAGGCAGGATCCTGCCCTGAAATGGAAAATTGAAACCCTCCCTCTGAATTGTTATAATTTGAAATTAAGGAGGTCTCAGGCAAAAATATGGGAGCAGGAATAACAGTTGATCTTGGTTTGGAAAGAGGTGTGTGCTAAAGAAGGCAGGAGCCTCCCCTGAAATGGAAAATGGAAACCCTCCCTCTGAATTATTATAAATCTGAAATTCAGGAGGTCTCAGGCAAAAACATGAGAGCAGGAATAAGAGTTTGTCTTGGTTTGGATATGAGGTACCTCCTCTCAGGTGTAAACCCCCTCCTCTGAATTGTTGTAAATTTGAAATTCAAGGGCTCTCAGGCAAAAATATGGGAGCAGGAATAAGAGTTTGTCTTGGTTTGGAAAGTCAGGTGTGTGCTAAAGAAGGCAGGAGCCTGCCCTGAAATGGAGAATGGAAACCCTCCCCTCATTGGAATTGCTATAAATTTATATTAAAAATATGGGAGCAGGAATAAGAGTTTGTCTTGGTTTGGAAAGTCAGGTGTGTGCTAAAGAAGGCAGGAGCCTCCCCTGAAATGGAAAATGGAAACCCTCTCCCTCTGAATTGTTGTAGATTTGAAATTCAGGGGCTCTCAGGCAAAAATACGGGAGCAGGAATAAGAGTGTGTCTTGGTTTGGAAAGCCAGGTGTGTGCTGAGGAGGGCAGGAGCCACCTCTGAAATGGAGAATGTAAACCCTCCCCTCATCGGAATTGCTATAAATTTTATATTAAAAATATGAGAGCAGGAATAACAGTTGGTCTTGGTTTGGGAAGAGGTGTGTGCTAAAGAAGGCAGGAGCCTCCCCTGAAATGGAAAATGGAAACCCCCTCCCTCTGAATTGTTATAATTTGAAATTAAGGAGGTCTCAGGTAAAGATATGGGAGCAGGAATAACAGTTGGTCTTGGTTTGGAAAGAGAGGTGTGTGCTGAGGAAGGCAGGATCCTGCCCTGAAATGGAAAATGGAAATCCCTTCCCTCTGAATTATTATAAATCTGAAATTCAGGAGGTCTCAGGCAAAAACATGAGAGCAGGAATAAGAGTTTGTCTGGGTTTGGATATGAGGTACCTCCTCTCAGGTGTAAACCCCCTCCCTCTGAATTGTTGTAAATTTGAAATTAAGGGGGTCTCAGGCAAAAATATGGGAGCAGGAATAAGAGTTTGTCTTGGTTTGGAAATCCAGGTGTGTGCTAAAGAAGGCAGGAGCCTCCCCTGAAATGGAAAATGGAAACCCTCTCCCTCTGAATTGTTGTAAATTTGAAATTCAGGGGCTCTCAGGCAAAAATACGGGAGCAGGAATAAGAGTGTGTCTTGGTTTGGAAAGAGGTGTGTGCTGAGGAGGGCAGGAGCCTCCCCTGAAATGGAAAATGTAAACCCTCCCCTCATCGGAATTGCTATAAATTTTATATTAAAAATATGGGGGCAGGAATAACAGTTGGTCTTGGTTTGGAAAGACAGGTGTGTGCTAAAGAAGGCAGGAGCCTCCCCTGAAATGGAAAATGTAACCTTCCCTCTGAATTGTTATAATTTGAAATTAAGGAGGTCTTAGGTAAAGATATGGGAGCAGGAATAACAGTTGGTCTTGGTTTGGAAAGAGAGGTGTGTGCTGAGGAAGGCACAGCTTACAAGACGTGGTTGGAGGAGACCCTTATATCAGTGGAATTTGGTTTTTCCCCTCTTGCACCTGGCTCAGGTTTCCTCTATAAAAAGCTTTGTTATTTTGCCTTTTATTAAAACATTTTTGTTTCCAGCACCACCACAGCAGCCATGCTGCTGATTTTGTGCCTTCTGAGGTGGCTGAGCTATCTTGGGTGTGTAGATCTCCAAGAGTTCATGAGACCTGGCTCAAGGAGACCCTTACAGCAGTGGAGTTCAGTTTTTTCCCCTCTTGCACGTGGCTCAGTTTTTCTCTATAAACAGTTTTGTTATTTTGCCTTTTATTAAAACCTTTTTGTTTCCAGCGCCACCACAGAAGCCACCCAGCTGATTTTGTGCCTTCTGAGGTGGCTCAGCTCTCTTGATCTCCAAGAGCTTGTGAGACCTGGCTGGAGGAGAGCCATGTGTCACTGTCCCTGTCGCTGTCCCCTCATGTCCCTGTCGCTGTCCCAGTCCCGGCAGGTGAACCGTGCGGACAAGAGGGAGGTCAGGGAGGCCAACAAGTATTTCTTCATCGAGTCCTGCATCGCGCTCTTCGTCTCCTTCATCATCAACATCTTCGTGGTCACCGTCTTCGCCGAGGCCTTCTTCGACAAGACCAACGCCAACGTGGTGGGTGGCACTGGGAGGGACTGGGAGGGCTGGGATGGACTGGGACCGACTGGCACGGACTGGGAGCTGCTGTGGGATGGACTGGGATGGGCTGGCATGGATTGGCATGGACTGGGAGGGACTGGGAGCTGCAGTGGGAGGGACTGGAAGGGCTGGGATGGACTGGGACCGACTGGCACGGACTGGGAGCTGCTGTGGGATGGACTGGGACAAACTGAATGGACTGGCATGGATTGGGATGGACTGGCATGGATTGGGATGGACTGGCATGGACTGGCGTGGATTGGGATGGACTGGCATGGACTGGCAGGGACTGGGACGGACTGGAACAGACTTGAATGGACTGGGATGGACTGGGAGCTGCTATGGGACGGACTGGGATGGACTGGACAAACTGGCATGGACTGGAATGGACTGGGACAGACTGGGATGGACTGGGACAGACTGGCATGGACTGGGACAGACTGGCATGGACTGGGATGGACTGGCATGGACTGGGACAGACTGGCATGGACTGGGATGGACTGGCATGGACTGGGATGGACTGGGATGGACTGGCATGGACTGGGATGGACTGGCATGGACTGGGACAGACTGGCATGGACTGGGATGGACTGGACAGACTGGCATGGATTGGCATGGGTTTAACAGCTGTGTGGAGGTGGCACCTGGGGACATGGTCAGTGGTGGCCTTGGCAGGGCTGAGATCACTGCTGACCCAGTGGTCCCAGAGGGTTTCCAGGGCTTTCCATGCCAGCCCTGTCCCTCATGCCACCCCTGTGTGCCCCTCAGAGCCAGGTCTGTGCCAACTCCAGCAGCCCCCACTCCTCGCTGTTCCCCAACAACACCGACGCCCTGGAGGTGGACATCTACAAAGGGGTGAGTGACCCCGGGGGACAGCCTGGGGACAGCCCTGGGACCCTGGCTGGTGTCCCTGTGGGGCACAGTGACCCTGTCTGGTGTCCCTAGGGTGGGGACAGCTTAGTGACCCTGTCTGGTGTCCCCATGGGGTGACACCATGTCCAGGACGGCCCAGTGACCCTGTCTGGTGTCCCAGTGACCCTGTCTGGAGGGCACAGCCCAGTGACCCTGTCTGGTGTCCCTGGAGGGTGACACAATGGCCAGGACAGCCCTGGGACCCTGTCTGGTGTCCCCTGGTATCCCCAGTGACCCTGTCTGATGTCCCCAGTGTCCCTGTCTGGTGTCCCCTGGAGGGCACAGCTTGTCTGGTGTCCCCAGTGACCCTGTCTGGTGTGCCCAGGGTGTCCCCAGTGTCCCTGTCTGGTGTCCCCTGGAGGGCACAGCTTGTCTGGTGTCCCCAATGTCCCTGTCTGGTGTCCCCAGTGACCCTGCCTGGTGTCCCAGAGTGTCCCAGTGTCCCTGTTCTGGTGTCCCCAGTGACCCTGCCTGGTGTCCCCAGGGTGTCCCATTCCAGTGTCCCCAGGGTGTCCCATTCTGGTGTCCCCAGGGTGTCCCGTTCTGGTGTCCCCAGGGTGTCCCGTTCCGGTGTCCCCAGGGTGTCCCATTCCGGTGTCCCCAGGGTGTTCCTGTCTGGTGTCCCCAGGGTGTCCCGTTCCAGTGTCCCCAGGGTGTCCCGTTCTGATGTCCCCAGGGTGTCCCGTTCCAGTGTCCCCAGGGTGTCCCATTCCGGTGTCCCCGGTGTCCCGTTCCGGTGTCCCCAGGGTGTCCCATTCCGGTGTCCCCGGTGTCCCGTTCCGGTGTCCCCAGGGTGTCCCATTCCGGTGTCCCATTCCGGTGTCCCCTGCAGCTCCTGCACAAACCGGCAGCCCTGGCACCCTCACTGGGCTCCCCAAGCTCAGGGTGGGGGTGAGGAGCCCCCAGGGTTCCCCGGTTTTACTCCTGGGTGTAAGTGCCCCCCCCCCCCGGGCTGACAGAGCTCCCTCCCCCCGCAGGGCGTGGTCCTGGGCTGCTACTTCGGCCCCGCTGCGCTCTACATCTGGGCCATCGGCATCCTGGCGGCCGGGCAGAGCTCCACCATGACGGGCACCTACTCGGGCCAGTTCGTCATGGAGGTAACGCGCTGCTCGCTCCTCGCTCGCTCCTTACGCGCTCCTTATGCGCTCCTCACTCGCTCCTTACGCGCTCCTTACGCGCTCCTCGCTCGCTCCTTACGCGCTCCTTACGCGCTCCTTATGCGCTCCTCGCTCGCTCCTTACGCGCTCCTTACGCACTCCTCGCTCGCTCCTTACGCGCTCCTTATGCGCTCCTCGCTCGCTCCTTACGCACTCCTCGCTCGCTCCTTACGCGCTCCTTATGCGCTCCTCGCTCGCTCCTTACGCGCTCCTCACGCGCTCCTCACGCGCTCCTTACACGCTCCTCACTCGCTCCTCACTCGCTCCTCACGCGCTCCTTACACGCTCCTCGCTCGCTCCTTACGCGCTCCTCGCTCGCTCCTTACGCGCTCCTTATGCGCTCCTCGCTCGCTCCTTACGCGCTCCTTATGCGCTCCTCACTCGCTCCTTATGCGCTCCTTATGCGCTCCTCACTCGCTCCTTACGCGCTCCTTACACGCTCCTCGCTCGCTCCGTACTCGCTCCTCGCTCTGGGTTCCGTACTCCTTGCTCCTTGTCGTCCTTGTTCTGTGTTGAAGTGAGGGGGAGAACGACCATTGTGCATCGAACTCCGAATTTATTGATCGATCAGTCACTTTAAATAACAGTGTTAATTAACTTCATGCATATTCCAAAATCCAGGTTTACGGTGGGCTAACAGAGAAAACTCTAACCACTCCTTTTGTTTTACAATACCGACAATTGTTTACACAAAACTAAACCAGTGTTCCCACTGTGATATGAAAAGTTCCCAAAACTTCCATAACTGTTTTTAGGGTGCCATCTTTTCCCAGAGAGGATGTTACCTTTGTTATGGGAAGACTGCCTGAGAACTTCATTGTTTATACAAGGATGCCTGAGAGAGACTAATTGTTTATAGAAGTCAGGCTGGGAACTGCTTTGAAGCTGCTTCACAGCTACCTGTTACTTTTCTCTCAGTTGCGTGGCTTCGTGGCCTTTTTCTTTAAGCCATGCTTGAACTAAACTCCCGACAGTTCTGTACTCCACAGTCCTTACTCACTCTTTACTCTGGGTTCCATGCTGTGGTGAGAGTCCTGTGTATTGGCCCAGCGGGTCCTGGTTGCTGTGGATGAGCCGCGGCTGTGACGTCCCGGCTGCAGAGATGGCTGGGATAGAAGGGGGGTGGAGAGCCTGGAGGAGCCGCTGTGAAACCCCGAGGAGCTGCGGGGTGGAAAACCAGCGAGAAGGTTTGGACCTCAGGAATAGCGAAACGAGAGTGTGGGACTCGGGAAATATGAAATACAATAGATAACAACACCACCGTACTCCTTACTTCTGTTATCCGTATTCCTTACTCCATGCTCCTCGCTCCTTACTCCCTCCTTAGGGGGTAACACAGGTCCTCCTCACTCCTTACTCCCTCCTTTAGAGGTCACACAGGTCCTCCTCCCTCCTTACTCCCTCCTTACTCCCTCCTTAGGGGGTAACACAGGTCCTCCTCCCTCCTTACTCCCTCCTTTAGAGGTCACACAGGTCCTCCTCGCTCCTTACTCCCTCCTTAGGGGGTAACACAGGTCCTCCTCCCTCCTTACTCCCTCCTTAGGGGGTAACACAGGTCCTCCTCGCTCCTTACTCCCTCCTTAGGGGGTAACACAGGTCCTCCTCCCTCCTTACTCCCTCCTTAAGAGGTAACACAGGTCCTCCTCCCTCCTTACTCCCTCCTTAAGAGGTAACACAGGTCCTCCTCCCTCCTTACTCCCTCCTTAGGGGGTAACACAGGTCCTCCTCACTCCTTACTCCCTCCTTTAGAGGTCACACAGGTCCTCCTCCCTCCTTACTCCCTCCTTAAGAGGTCACACAGGTCCTCCTCCCTCCTTACTCCCTCCTTAGGGGGTAACACAGGTCCTCCTCCCTCCTTACTCCCTCCTTAGGGGGTAACACAGGTCCTCCTCCCTCCTTACTCCCTCCTTAAGAGGTCACACAGGTCCTCCTCCCTCCTTACTCCCTCCTTAGGGGGTAACACAGGTCCTCCTCCCTCCTTACTCCCTCCTTAAGAGGTCACACAGGTCCTCCTCACTCCTTACTCCCTCCTTTAGAGGTCACACAGGTCCTCCTCCCTCCTTACTCCCTCCTTAAGAGGTAACACAGGTCCTCCTCCCTCCTTACTCCCTCCTTAGGGGGTAACACAGGTCCTCCTCACTCCTTACTCCCTCCTTTAGAGGTCACACAGGTCCTCCTCACTCCTTACTCCCTCCTTAGGGGGTAACACAGGTCCTCCTCCCTCCTTACTCCCTCCTTACTCTGGGTTCTGTACTCCTTGCTCCCTGGCATCCTTCTTCCTTACTCCATGCTCCTCACTCCTTACTCCCTCCTTAGAAGGTAACGCAGCTCCTCCTCCCTCCTTACTCACACCTTACTCCCTCCTTGCTCCTCTGCAGGGGTTCCTGAACCTGCACTAGTCGCGCTTTGCGCAGGTGCTGCTCACACCTTACACCTTACTCACACCTTACTCTCTCCTTACTCCTCCCCAGGTGTTCCTGAACGTGCACTGGTCCTGCACTACTCACACCTTACTCATTCCTCACTCACACCTTACTCACACCTTACTCACACCTTGCCCACACCTTACTCTCTCCCAGGGGTTCCTGAACTTGTGCTGGTCCTGTACTACTCGCTCCTTGTTCACACTTTACTCACACCTTACTCTCTGGTTACTCTCTGCAGGGGTTCCTGAACCTGCGCTGGTCGTGCTTTGCGCGGGTGCTGCTCACACCTTGCTCACACCTTGCTCACACCTTGCTCACACCTTACTCACACCTTACTCTCTGGTTACTCTCCGCAGGGGTTCCTGAACCTGCACTGGTCGCGCTTTGTGCAGGTGCTGCTCACACCATACTCACACCTTACTCACACCTTACTCACACCTTACTCACACCTTACTCTCTGGTTACTCTCCGCAGGGGTTCCTGAACCTGTGCTGGTCGCGCTTTGCGCGGGTGCTGCTCACACCTTACTCACACCTTACTCACACCTTACTCACACCTTACTCACACCTTACTCTCTGGTTACTCTCGGCAGGGGTTCCTGAACCTGCGCTGGTCGCGCTTTGCGCGGGTGCTGCTCACGCGCTCCATCGCCATCACCCCCACGCTGTTCGTGGCCATCTTCCAGGACGTGGAGCACCTGACGGGCATGAACGACTTCCTGAACGTCCTCATGAGCCTCCAGGTGAGCGGGGCTGGGGTTCAGGGGTTCCTCAACGTCCTCATGAGCCTCCAGGTGAGCAGGGTCGGGGTTCGGGGGTTCCTGAACGTCCTCATGAGCCTCCAGGTGAGCAGGGCTGGGGTTCAGGGGTTCCTGAACGTCCTCATGAGCCTCCAGGTGAGCAGGGCTGGGGTTCAGGGGTTCCTCAACGTCCTCATGAGCCTCCAGGTGAGCAGGGTCGGGGTTCAGGGGTTCCTCAACGTCCTCATGAGCCTCCAGGTGAGCAGGGTTGGGGCTCATGAACCTCACGAGCCTCCAGGTGAGCAAAATCAGGGTTCCTGAATGTCCTCATGAGCCTCCAGGTGAGCGGGGTCGGGGTTCAGGGGCTCCAGGTGAGCGGGGTCGGGGTTCAGGGGCTCCAGGTGAGCGGGGTCGGGGTTTCTGAGCCTGCAGGGGAGCGGGATTTGGGTTCATGAGCCGCAGGAGCCTCCAGGTGAGCAGGAGCTTGGGGTTCAGGAGCTCCAGGTGAGCGGGGCCCTTGGGTGGGCTGGGGTGGGTGCTGGGTTGGGTGTTGAGATGGGTGTTGGGGTGTTGGGTGGGTGTCAGGTGGGTGTCAGGTGGGTGTCGGGGTGTCAGGTGGGTGTCGGGTGGGTGTTGGGGTGTCAGGTGGGTGTCGGGTGGGTGTTGGGGTGTCAGGTGGGTGTTGGGGTGTCGGGTGGGTGTCAGGTGGGTGTCAGGTGGGTGTCAGGTGGGTGTTGGGGTGTTGGGTGGGTGTTGGGTGGGTGTTGGGGTGTCAGGTGGGTGTTGGGGTGTCAGGTGGGTGTCGGGTGGGTGTTGGGGTGTCGGGTGGGTGTCAGGTGGGTGTTGGGGTGTCAGGTGAGTGTTGGGGTGTCGGGTGGGTGTCAGGTGGGTGTCAGGTGGGTGTTGGGGTGTCGGGTGGGTGTTGGGGTGTCAGGTGGGTGTTGGGGTCCCTCCCCCCCGCCCGGCTGGCTCAGTCCATCCCCTCCCCCCCGCTCTGTCCCAGCTCCCGTTCGCGCTGATCCCGGTGCTCACCTTCACCAGCCTGCCCAGCGTCATGCACGACTTCGCCAACGGCCTGTGAGTACCTGGGGGCTCACCTGGGCACACCTGGGCACACCTTCCCCTCACCTGGGCACACCTGGGCATTCCTGTCCCTCACCTGGGCACATCTGCCCCTCACCTGGGCATACCTGTCACTCACCTGGGCATGCTTGGGCATTCCTGTCCCTAATCTGAGCATACCTGGACACGCGTGGGCATGCCTGGGCACACCTAGGCACACCTGGGCATGCCTTCCCTTCACCTGGGCACACCTGGGCATGTTTTCCCTTCACCTGGGCACACCCTCCCCTCACCTGGACACACCTGGGCACCCCCGCCCCTCTCCTGGGCACCCTTGCCCCTCATCTGGGTACACCTGGGCACACCTGTCCCCTCACCTGGGCACACTTGGGCACGCCTGGGCACACCTGGACATGCCCTCCTCATGCCAGGGCACACCTGGGCACACTTGGGCATGTCTCCCCCTCACCTGGGCACCCCTGTCCTCACCTGGGCACACCTGGCACACCTGGGCTCACCTTCCCCTCACCTGGGCACACCTGGCACGCCTGGGCATCCCTGTCCTCACCTGGGCACACCTGGGCACACCTGGCACACCTGGGCTCACCTTCCCCTCACCTGGGCACACCTGGCACACCTGGGCACCTCTTCCTCTCCCCTGGGCACACCTGTGCCCCCGTGCCCCCCCGCTGAGCCCGGTGTGCCCGTTCAGGTTCTGGCGCGTGGCCGGGGGGCTGCTGATCCTGCTCATCTGCAGCATCAACATGTACTTCGTGCTGGCATACGTGCTGGCACTGCGCAGCCTGGCACTCTACATCGGGGCCGCCCTGCTCAGCGTCCTCTACCTGGCCTTCGTGGCCTACCTGGTGAGTCACGGCCTGGGCACGGCCTGGGCACAGCTGGGCACGGCCTGGGTACACGTGGGCACCCCTGGGCACCCCCTAGGGACAGCCTGGGAACAACCTGGGCACCCCCTGGGCACCACCAGGCACCAGCTGGGGACAGCCTGGGCATTGCCTGGGGACGGCCTGGGCACCCCTGGGCTTCACCCGGGTACCTTCTGGGGACAGCCTGGGCATTGCCTGGGCACCTCCTGGGTACCCCCTAGGCACCACCTGGGCACCCCTGGACACCCCCTGGGCACCACCTTGGGACAACCTGGGCACACCTGGGCACCACCTGGGCACCCCCTGGGTAGCCCCTGGGCACCTCCTGGGAACGACCTGGGCACCACCTGGGCACCCCTGGGCACACTCTGGGCATCCCTGCCCTCACCTGGGCACCCCCTGGGCACCACCTGGGCATCACCCAGTCACTGCCAGGGCACCCCCTGGGCACCCACCTGGGGACAACCTGGGCATGGCCTGGGCACAGCTGGGCACCCTCTGGGCACCTCCTGGTCACTGCCTAGGCACACCTGGGCACCGCGTGGGCACCACCTGTGTGTGACACCTGGGACTGTCCCCTCATCTCCGTGTCACCTGTGTGTGACACCTGGGACTGTCCCCTCCCCTCTCATCTCCGTGTCACCTGTGTGTGACACCTGGGACTGTCCCCCCCAGCTCATGGCACCTCTGTGTGTGACCCTTGGGATTGTCCCCTCCCTGCTCAGCCCCATGTCACTGTCACCTGTGTGTTACTCTTGGGACTGTCCCCTCATCTCCATGTCACCTGTGTGTGACACCTGGGACTGTCCCCTGCCTTCTCAGCTCTGTCATGTGTGTGTGTCCCTTGGGACTGTCCCCTCCCTGCTCAGCCCCATGTCACTGTCACCTGTGTGTGACACCTGGGACTGTCCCCTCATCTCCATGTCACCTGTGTGCGACACCTGGGACTGTCCCCTCATCTCCATGTCACCTTTGAGTGTGACACCTGGGTCTGTCCCCTCCCCTCTCATCTCCATGTCACCTGTGTGTGACACCTGGGACTGTCCCCTGCCTTCTCAGCTCTGTCATGTGTGTGTGACCCTTGGGACTGTCCCCTCCCTGCTCAGCCCCATGTCACTGTCACCTGTGTGTGACACCGGGGACTGACCCCTCATCTCCATGTCACCTGTGTGTTACTCTTGGGACTGTCCCCTCATCTCCATGTCACCTGTGTGTGACACCGGGGACTGTCCCCTCATCTCCACGTCACCTGTGTGTGACACCTGGGACTGTCCCCCCCAGCTCATGGCACCTCTGTGTGTGACCCTTGGGATTGTCCCCTCCCTGCTCAGCCCCATGTCACTGTCACCTGTGTTACTCTTGGGACTGTCCCCTCATCTCCATGTCACCTGTGTGTGACACCTGGGACTGTCCCCTGCCTTCTCAGCTCTGTCATGTGTGTGTGACCCTTGGGATTGTCCCCTCCCTGCTCAGCCCCATGTCACTGTCACCTGTGTGTGACACCGGGGACTGACCCCTCATCTCCATGTCACCTGTGTGTTACTCTTGGGACTGTCCCCTCATCTCCATGTCACCTGTGTGTGACACCGGGGACTGTCCCCTTATCTCCACGTCACCTGTGTGTGACACCTGGGACTGTCCCCTTATCTCCATGTCACCTGTGTGTGACACCGGGGACTGTCCCCTGCTCCTCCCCACCCTGCCCTTTGCCCTCAGCCCCTTGGGTGGCACCTCGGTGCTGATCCCTGTAATGTACAACCCTCCCTTTAAATTTTAATTCTTATGGGATTTAGGGCATTTTCCCCATTTCTGAGGTGCTTGAGAGGTTCAGACTCCCCAGAACACAGGATCCCAAAGATTCCCCTCTAATTTATAACCCTCCCTTTTAATTTCTCATTATTATGGAGTTTAATTTTTCATTATTTCTGAGGTGCTTGAGAGGTTCAGGCTCCCCAGAACACAGGATCCCAAAGATTCCCCTCCATTGTATAACCCTGCCCTTTTAATTTTAATTCTTATGAAATTTAGGGTATTTTCCCCATTTCTGAGGTACTTGAGAGGTACAGGATCCCAAAGATTCCCCTTGAATGTATAACCCTGCCTTTTAATTTTTAATTCTTATGGAATTTAGGGGATTTTTTTCCCTATTTCTGAGGTACTTGAGAGGTTCAGGCTCCCCAGAACTCCTGATCCCAAAGATTCCCCTCCATAGTATAACCCTGCCTTTTAATTTTTAATTCTTATGGAATTTAGGGGTTTTTTTTCCCATTTCTGAGGTGCTTGAGAGGTTCAGACTCCCCAGAACTCCTGATCCCAAAGATTCCCCTTGAATGTATAACCCTGCCCTTTTAATTTTAATTCTTATGGAATTTAGGGGTTTTTTTCCCATTTCTGAGGTACTTGAGAGGTACAGGATCCCAAAGACTCCCCTCTAATGTATAACCCTGCCCTTTTAATTTTAATTCTTATGGAATTTAGGGTTTTTTTCCCCATTTCTGAGGTGCTTGAGAGGTTCAGGCTCCACAGAACTCCTGATCCCAAAGATTCCCCTCTATTGTATAACCCTGCCCTTTTAATTTTAATTCTTATGGGATTTAGGGGTTTTTTTTTCCAATTTCTGAGGTACTTGAGAGGTTCATACTCCCTGATACACCTGATACCAAAGACTCCCCTCTAATGTACAACCCTCTCTTTAAATTTGTAATTCTTATGGAATTTAGGGGTTTTTTTCCCATTTCTGAGGTACTTGAGAGGTTCAGACTCCCCAGAACTCCTGATCCCAAAGATTCCCCTCCATTGTATAATCCTGCCCTTTTCATTTTAATTCTTATGGGATTTAGGGGGTTTTTTCCCATTTCTGAGGTGCTCGAGAGGTTCAGACTCCCTGATACACCTGATACTGAAAATTCCCCTCTATTGTACAACCCTCTCTTTAAATTTGTAATTCTTATGGAATTTAGGGGTTTTTTTTCCCCATTTCTGAGGTGCTTGAGAGGTTCAGACTCCCCAGAACTCCTGATACCAAAGATTCCCCTTGAATGTATAACCCTGCCCTTTAAATTTTAATTCTTATGGAATTTAGGTTTTTTTTTCCCCATTTCTGAGGTGCTTGAGAGGTTCAGACTCCCCAGAACACAGGATCCCAAAGACTCCCTCTATTGTATAACCCTGCCCTTTAAATTTTAATTCTTATGGAATTTAGGGTTTTTTTCTTCCCCATTGTTTCTCTCAATGTCTAATTTTATTTATCAGACATTTTATTTCAACGTGAAATTTTCATTTAGCAGCAAACCCAAAGTTTATTTGTAAAAGCAAATCTCCTTTCCCATTCGTCCATCAGTGCAATCCTCCCCATGGTTTCTTTCCTCTCCCAGTTTTATCCCCCATCAGACCCAGAGCTGGTTTGGCAACACAAATCTGATATTTCTCTCAGCCCCCCCTGTGGTGGGTTCACAGGAGGAGGGAAGAGATGAGAATCTCGACTCCATGTCTCAAAAGGCTGATTTATTATTTTATGATATAGATTATATTAAAATATAAAATATAATATTACATATATATTATTATTCTATATAAAAATGATGTATTAAAACGATACGAAAAGAATAGAGAAAGGATTTCATCAGAAGGGAGGAAAGGAGAAAGGAAAGGAGAAAGGAAAGGAAAGGAAAGGAAAGGAAAGGAAAGGAAAGGAAAGGAAAGGAAAGGAAAGGAAAGGAAAGGAAAGGAAAGGAAAGGAAAGGAAAGGAAAGGAAAGGAAAGGAAAGGAAAGGAAAAAGGAAAGGAAAAAAGGAAAGGAAAAAGGAAAGGAAAGGAAAGGAAAGGAAAGGAAAGGAAAGGAAAGGAAAGGAAAAGGAAAAAGGAAAGGAAAAAGGAAAGGAAAGGAAAGGAAAGGAAAGGAAAGGAAAGGAAAGGAAAGGAAAGGAAAGGAAAGGAAAGGAAAGGAAAGGAAAGGAAAGGAAAGGAAAGGAAAGGAAAGGAAAGGAAAGGAAAGGAAAGGAAAGGAAAGGAAAGGAAAGGAAAGGAAAGGAAATCTTGTGACTGACCAGAGAGTCTGAGCCAGCTGACTGCGATTGGCCATTAATTAAAAACAATTAACATGAGCCAATCACAGATTGCCCTGTTGCACCCCACAGCAGCAGATAATCAATGTTTGCTTTTTGTTCCTGAGGCCTCCCAGCTCCTCGGGAGGAAAAATCCCAAGGAAAGGAATTTTCATAAAATGTGTCTGTGACACCCCCTGCTGTCCCCTCCTGTCCCTCCTGTCCTTGATTGTCCCCTCCTGTCCCCTCGTGTCCCTCACTGTCCCTCACTGTCCCCTCCTGTCCCCTCACTGTCCCTCCTGTCCCTGCTGTCCCCTCCTGTCCCTCACTGTCCCCTCCTGTCGCCTCCTGTCCCCGCTGTCCCTCGTGTCCCTGCTGTCCCTGACTGTCCCCTCCTGTCCCTGCTGTCCCCTCCCTGTCCTTGACTGTCCCCTCCTGTCCCTGCTGTCCCTGACTGTCCCCTCGTGTCCCCTCCTGTCCCTGTCAGTCCCCTCCTGTCCCTCCTGTCCTCGATTGTCCCCTCCTGTCCCCTCCTGTCCCTCCTTGTCCCTGCTGTCCCCTCCTGTCCCCTCCTGTCCCCTCACTGTCCCCAGTGTCCCCACTGTCCCTGACTGTCCTTGATTGTCCCCTCCTGTCCTTGATTGTCCCCTCCTGTCCCTGACTGTCCCCTCGTGTCCCCTCCTGTCCCTGCTGTTCCCTCCTGTCCCTCACTGTCCCCAGTGTCCCCTCCTGTCCCTGTCAGTCCCCTCCTGTCCCTCCTGTCCTCGATTGTCCCCTCCTGTCCCCTCCTGTCCCTCCCTGTCCCTGCTGTCCCCTCCTGTCCCCTCCTGTCCCCTCACTGTCCCCAGTGTCCCCACTGTCCCTGACTGTCCTTGATTGTCCCCTCCTGTCCTTGATTGTCCCCTCCTGTCCCTGACTGTCCCCTCGTGTCCCCTCCTGTCCCTGCTGTTCCCTCCTGTCCCTCACTGTCCCCAGTGTCCCCTCCTGTCCCTGTCAGTCCCCTCCTGTCCCTCCTGTCCTCGATTGTCCCCTCCTGTCCCCTCCTGTCCCTCCCTGTCCCTGCTGTCCCCTCCTGTCCCCTCCTGTCCCCTCACTGTCCCCAGTGTCCCCACTGTCCCTGACTGTCCTTGATTGTCCCCTCCTGTCCTTGATTGTCCCCTCCTGTCCCTGACTGTCCCCAGTGTCCCCTCCTGTCCCTGCTGTTCCCTCCTGTCCCTCACTGTCCCCAGTGTCCCCTCCTGTCCCTGTCAGTCCCCTCCTGTCCCCTCCTGTCCCTGTCAGTCCCCTCCTGTCCCTGACTGTCCCCAGCGTCCCCGCTGTCTCTCCTGTCCCCTCCTGTCCCCTCCTGTCCTTGATTGTCCCCTCCTGTCCCTGTCAGTCCCCTCCTGCCCCCTGACTGTCCCTGCTGTCCCCGCTGTCCCTGAGTGTCCCCTCGTGTCCCCGCAGAGCTGGCTGTGCCTGGTGGCCCTGGGCGCCTCCTTCCTGGCGTGTGGCAGCACGGTAAGCGTCACCCGGAGCCTGCGCCCGGAGCAGCCGCCCTGCCCCCCCCCCAAGTAGCCAAAGAGGGGGGGCCGGACCCCCAGAGCCACCCTGGGGACACGGACGGCGCCGCTTGGGGACATTCGGGGCATCGGGGACGCGGCCGCGGGGACACGGAGCACACGGAGCCCTCGGGGCAGGGCTGGCCCTGCTGCACCCCAAAACATCCCGGGGGGTGGGGACACCTGGGGGGGACAGGAACAGCCTGGGTCACACCTGGGGGTGGGGACACACCTGGGGGTGACACAGGAGTGGCCTGGGTCACACCTGGGGGTGGGGACACACCTGGGGGTGACACAGGAGCGGCCTGGGTCACACCTGGGTGGGGACACACCTGGGGGTGACACAGGAGCGGCCTGGGTCACACCTGGGTGGGGACACACCTGGGGGTGACACAGGAACAGCCTGGGTCACACCTGGGGGTGGGGACACACCTGGGGGTGACACAGGAGCCGCCTGGGTCACACCTGGGTGGGGACACCTGGGGGTGACACAGGAGCAGCCTGGGTCACACCTGGGGGGTGGGGTCACACCTGGGGGTGACACAGGAGCGGCCTGGGTCACACCTGGGGGGTGGGGTCACACCTGGGGGTGGGGTCACACCTGGGGGGTGGGGTCACACCTGGGGGGGACAGGAGCAGCCTGACCCCCCCCATTGTCCCTGGAACCCCAAATTCCTCCTCCCAGAGGCCTTGACCCCCCTGTAGCACAAACCCTGAACTCAATGAGCTAAAAAACCCCAAAATCCCCTCCTGGTGGCACCTGGGGACGCTGCTGGCACCGGGCACGGGGTGGCACCACGGCCGGGCTGCCCGGGCTGAGCACATCTGGTACTTGCCACTGGCATTAATGATTTTATTAATTAATTCTGGTGTCACTACTGGCTTTAAAAAGCTTCCCACTCCCATGAGGAAGGGAAAGCTGAAAACTAATTAATTAATCAGTTATTTAATTAATTCTGGTATCACTACTGGCTTTTAAAACACTTCCCACTCCCATGAGGAAGGGAAAGCTGAAAACTAATTAATTAATCAATTATTTAATTAATTCTGGTGTCACTACTGGCTTTTAAAATGCTTCCCACTCCCATGAGGAAGGGAAAGCTGAAAACTAATTAATTAATCAATTATTTAATTAATTCTGGTATCACTACTGGCTTTTAAAACACTTCCCACTCCCATGAGGATGGGAAAACTGAGCATTAATTATTTTATTAATTAATTCTGGTATCACTACTGACTCTAAAAGTCTTCCCATCGCCATGAGCATGGGAAAGCTGAAAGCTAATGAGTTAATAAAATAAATAATTATTTATTTAATTAATTCTGGTATCACTACTGGCTTTTAAACACTTCCCAGTGCTATGAGGATGGGACAGCTGAGCATTAATTATTTTATTAATTAATTCTGGTATCACTAGTGGCTTTAAAACACTTCCCATGCCATGAGCATGGGAAAACGAAAAACTAATTAATTAATTAATTAATTCTGGTATCACTGCTGGCTTTTAAAATACTTCCCATTGCCATGAGAATGTGAAAGCTGAGCATTAATTATGTAATTAATTAATTCTGTTATCACTACTGGCTTTTAAAACATTTCCCACTCTCATGAGGATGGGAAAAGGTGAGCATTAATTATTTTATTAATTAATTCTGTTATCAGTGCTGACTTTAAACCACTTCCCATTGCCACGAGGAAGGGAAAACTGAGCATTAATTATTTTATTAATTAATTCTGATATCATTACTGACTTTAAAACGCTTCCCATTTCCAGTGAGCGCGGGGAAGCTGAGCATTAATTATTTCATTAATTAATTCTGATATCATTACTGACTTTAAAACGCTTCCCATTCCAGTGAGCACGGGGAAGCTGAGCATTAATTATTTCATTAATTCTGGTGTCACCACTGACTTTCCCTTCCATTGCCACGAGGAAGGGAAAACTGAGCATTAATTATTTTATTAATTAATTCTGATATCACTACTGACTTTAAAACGCTTCCCATTCCAGTGAGCGCGGGGAAGCTGAGCATTAATTATTTTATTAATTAATTCTGATATCATTACTGACTTTAAAACGCTTCCCATTCCAGTGAGCGCGGGGAAGCTGAGCATTAATTATTTCATTAATTCTGATATCATTACTGACTTTAAAACGCTTCCCATTTCCAGTGAGCGTGGGGAAGCTGAGCATTAATTATTTTATTAATTAATTCTGATATCACTACTGACTTTAAAACGCTTCCCATTCCAATGAGCGTGGGGAAGCTGAGCATTAATTATTTCATTAATTCTGATATCATTACTGACTTTAAAACGCTTCCCATTCCAGTGAGCGCGGGGAAGCTGAGCATTAATTATTTTATTAATTAATTCTGATATCACTACTGACTTTAAAACGCTTCCCATTCCAGTGAGCGCGGGGAAGCTGAGCATTAATTATTTCATTAATTCTGGTATCAGCACTGACTTTCCTGGCCCCGTGTGGGATTTTGGGGTCCCGAACGGTTATTTAGGATTTTGTGACTCGATTCCCTGTGAGGAGTCCGAGGGCTTTTCCGGGTTTTCCTTTGCTGCTCCCTCCTGTCCTGGCTTTAATCCCCTCCTCTCGTCCCCTTTTTGTGGCTTTGGGAAGGGGCTGGGCCAGGAGCGGGGCCGGGGCACCCCCTGGGACCCCCGGGGCTCTTTGGGGTCCCCTCCTCCCTCTGGGGTGGGTTTGAATCTCTGAGTCGTGGAAATGGGGTGGGGGAAGGCTCAGATTTGGGTTCTTTAGGGGAAATTCCCTTTTCTGCCCGGCTGGAGCTGCAGCAGAGCTCAGGGGGGTCAGAGCCCAAAGTGCTTCATGGACCTGCAGGACGGGGCCCCAAAACCCCTCCTGGGGCCCCAAACCCCTCCTGGGGCCAGGGCAGGGGGCTCCAGCCTGGCTGCAATCCCAAATAAACCCAGAGGGCCCCAATCCCAAATAAACCCAGAGGGCCCCAATCCCAAATAAACCCAGAGGGCTCCAATCCCAAATGAACCCAGAGGGCCCCAATCCCAAATAAACCCAGAGGGCCCCAATCCCAAATAAACCCAGAGGGCCCCAATCCCAAATAAACCCAGAGGGCTCCAATCCCAAATGAACCCAGAGGGCTCCAATCCCAAATGAACCCAGCCCTATCTCCTGGCTCCATCCCAATCCTGCTTTATTTGGGATTCCTGGCTCCATCCCAGTCCTATTTTATTTGGGATTCCTGAGTCCATCCCTGGATTATCTGGGATTCCTGGCTCCATCCCAGCCCTGGATTATTTGGGATTCCTGGCTCCATCCCAATCCTGCTTTATTTGGGATTCCTGAGTCCATCCCTGGTTTATCTGGGATTCCTGAGTCCATCCCTGGTTTATCTGGGATTCCTGAGTCCATCCCTGGTTTATCTGGGATTCCTGGCTCCATCCCAGCCCTGGATTATTTGGGATCCATCCCAGCCCTGTTTTATTTGGGATTCCTGGCTCCATCCCAATCCTGCTTTATTTGGGATTCCTGGGTCCATCCCTGGATTATTTGGGATTCCTGTCTCCATCCCAGCCCTGGATTATTTGGGATCCATCCCAGCCCTGTTTTATTTGGGATTCCTGGCTCCATCCCTGCTTTATTTGGGATCATAAAACGGATCCATCCCTCACTGGCATTTCCCTGCTCTCCCAGCCCCAGGCAGGGAATTCTCTCTGAAAGAAAAATCCCTGCAGTGCCCGGCTCTGGGGAGGGTTTGGGATCTGCTTTGGGATCTGGGGAGGTTTTATCCATCCCTTACCCATCCCCACCAGCTCTGGGGAGGGTTTGGGATCTGCTTTGGGGTCTGGGGAGGTTTCTCCATCCCCACCAGCTCTGGGGAATGTTTAGGATCTGGTTTGGGATCTGGTGAGGTTTATCCATCCCCAGTCTGGTTTGGGATCTCCTGGGGTTTCTCCATCCCCACCAGCTCTGGGGAATGTTTAGGATCTGGTTTGGGATCTCCTGGGGTTTCTCCATCCCCACCAGCTCTGGGTCAGCCCCTGGAGCTCAGGGGTGAAGGTTCCAACGCTCAGAGCCCAGCAGGAAAATTCCCCTTGAATGTGGGGCAGGATCAGATCCCTCCTGCCCCCCTTTCCCAAACCCACAGCACCCCCTGACTATAATTCTCATTTTTCCCTGACCATAATTCTCATTTTTCCCAACCTCCAGCAGGATTTAACCCTTTAATGGACATTTGTGGGTTTTATCCCATTCCCACTCCACGAGCTCTGGGATTTGTGGCCTGGGGGGGACGAGGGGCTGGACCAGGGATGGATTTGGGATTTGGGATTCTGCTGTACCCCCACCCCTGGGTTGGGAATTCTGGCTTGGGAGGGCCCAGCTGAGCCCTGGCTGTGAGTGGAGCCTCCCCTCTGCACTAATTTGGGATTTTTCCCTTTGGTCCTGGTTGTACAAACCCCATTAAAACGTGGAGACTTTTCCAACTCGGCTTCCTGGGTCATTTTTTGGGGCTGGTGCTGGGACAGAGCCCCCCAAGCTCTGGAGCTCTGGGGTTGTTCCCTTTTCCCAGCCTGGGAACGAAACTCGAGATCATTTTAGTTCTGACTTCAAATAAAAATGGATTTTACTTCAAATAAAAGTGGATTTTACTTCAAGGCTTTGGGGGCAGTAATGGAAAGGTGCCCACAAAACTCCACCCCCACAGGGGTGAGGACATTTTTATTGATTTTAGAAGTGAAATAATTAATAAAAGCACAATTAGGAGAGGTGGTGATGGAATTCTCTCTCCTTTGGAATCCTCCCTTGGCTCCTCCGGGAGCTGATCCTGGGCCTTGGAGCTCTGGGATTTTTGTGTTTCTGCCCAGGGAAAGGCCATGGAAAAAAAAAAAACACTGGAAAATGAATTCTTGATGCAACAGGCCAATAACACAGAGCCACAAACACACCTGCAAAAAAATACAGTCAAAAATACAGGAGGGAAAAATACAAAAAGAGGGGGGAAAAGGGAAAATTCAGAATGGATCAGGGTGAGCTGGGGCTCGCCCCCGTCCCCTGAACGGGCTCAGGGGTCCCTCACATCCCTTCCCATGGGAATTCCTTCTGTGGGATCGGGGCTCGGCTCCTTCATCCCGCCCTGCCCAGGCCAGACCCACCAAAAAACCCCAAATTCCCCATTTTTTCCTGCTTTTGTCCCTTTTTTCCTGCTTTTTCCCCTTTTTTCCTGCTTTTGCCCCTTTTTTCCTGCTTCTGCCGCTGCAGAGCCTCGCCTGTGCTCAGCCCGGTTCAGCGCCATCCCGAGGGGTTCGTTGTGTCATCACTGCTAATTAAGGCTCAGCCACGCCCCGAAGTTAATTAAGCTCGCTCGGTTAATTGGGAATGCAGAGGGCGGGGCCGTTCGGAGCCCTGGGCGGGGCTGGGCCGGGATCTGCCCCAATTAACAGCGGGATCGGCCCCAATTAGCGCCGTTCCTGCTGCTCTCTGCTAATTAATGAGCGCGGGTGACCCTGGGGCCGCCTCGGCTCCTGCCTGGGCCTGGTTAAACCGGGTTTGGTTAAACCGGGCCTGGTTAAACCGGGCTGGGTTAAACCGGGTTTGGTTAAACCGGGCCTGGTTAAACCGGGCTGGTTAAACCGGGCCTGGTTAAACCGGGCCGGGTTAAACCGGGTTTGGTTAAACCGGGCCTGGTTAAACTGGGCTGGGTTAAACCGGGCTGGTTAAACTGGGCTGGGTTAAACCGGGTTTGGTTAAACCGGGCTGGTTAAACTGGGCTGGGTTAAACCGGGCTGGTTAAACTGGGCTGGGTTAAACCGGGCCTGGTTAAACCGGGTTTGGTTAAACTCGGCTGGGTTAAACCGGGCCTGGTTAAACTGGGCCCAACTGGAGCTTCTTTAAACCGGGGTCATTTAAAGCCTGCCCTGCTCAGGCTCATTAAATTGGGCTCAACATCGGCTTCATTAAACCAGGCTTAATTCAGGCTTTGTTAAACCGTCCTCAATTTGAGCTTCATTAAACCCACCTCAGCTTGGGCTTTGTTAAACCAGGCTCAGTTTGGGCTTTATTAAATCGTGGCTTTGTTAAACCAGGATCAGTTTGGGCTTTATTAAATCGTGGCTTTGTTAAACCAGGATCAGTTTGGGCTTTATTAAATCGTGGCTTTGTTAAACCAGGATCAGTTTGGGCTTTATTAAATCGTGGCTTTGTTAAACCAGGATCAGTTTGGGCTTTATTAAATCGTGGCTTTGTTAAACCAGGATCAGTTTGGGCTTTATTAAATCGTGGCTTTGTTAAACCAGGATCAGTTTGGGCCTCATTAAATCGTGGCTTTGTTAAACCAGGCTCAGTTTGGGCCTCATTAAATCGTGGCTTTGTTAACCCGGCCTCCATTCTGTCTTCCTTACCTGGGCTTCACTTGGGCTTTGTTAAACCGGGCTGAGCTCGGGCTTCCTTCAACCACCTCGGGCTTCCTTCTGCTCTCTTTGGCTCTTCCTTACGCCAGGCTCAATTAAACCCCCGGCATTAATTGTTGCCCTCCCCAATTAACCCCGGGCATTAATTGTTGCCTTCCCCCCCCAGGGCCGCCTGGGCTTCGCCGCCCGCCCCGAGCTCTTCCTCCTCGGCCACGTCGGTTCCGACCCGTCCATGCCCAGGTGACCCCGGAGCCCGCGGACCCCCAGGACCCCCGGTTTGGGGGGACGGACCCCCGGGACCTCCCCGGGACCTCCCCGGGCGGCGGGAGCAGAGTGGGACACCGGGAGCAGGAGGACACCTGGGGACACCTGAGCCAGCTCTGGGGACACCCAGGACAGACTTGGGGACACCCAGACCAGCTCTGGGGACATCTGAGCCAGCCTTGAGGACAACTGGGCCACTCCTGGGGACACCTGGGACAGCCCTCGGGACACCGGGCCAGCTTTGGGGACACCTGGGATGGTCTTGGGGACACCTGGGCCAGCCTTGGGGACATGAGGGACAGCCATGGGGACATGAAGGACAGCCTTGGGGACACTCAGACCGGCCTTGGGGACACCTGGGCCTGCCTTGGGGACACCTGGGCCTGCCTTGGGGACACCTGGCCAGCCTTGGGGACACTCAGACCGGCCTTGGGGACACCTGGGCCAGCCTTGGGGACACCGGGCCAGCCTTGGGGACACTCAGACCGGCCTTGGGGATACCCAGGCCTGCCTTGGGGACAGTCAAGGCCCCCCTGGGGACACTTGGAGACACTGGGCTGGTCTTGGGGACACCCGGGCCAGTCCTGGGGTTTTTCCCTAATTCAGGAATTTTCCATTTGGGATTTCCCAGATTTTCACTCAGGTCACTCCAGCAGGATTTTGCTCCTCGGGGTTTTTTCCTTAATTGGGGAATGTTCCAGTTGGGATTTCCCAATAAAATGAAAGCCAGGTTTAATTCTCAAGAAAATGAAAGCCAGGTTTAGTTCCCAAGAAAAGCCAGGACTTTGCTCCTTGGGTTAATTCGGGAATTTTCCATTTGGGATTTCCTGGATTTCCACTCCAGTCATTTCATCAGGACTTTGCTCTTTGGGGTTTTCCTTAATTTGGGAATGTTCCAATTGGGATTTCCCAATAAAATTAAAGCCAGGTTTAATTCCCAAGAAAAGCCAGGTTTGCTGCCAGGCTCAGCTTTGGGGACAGAGGCGTTCCCGGCGTTTCCAGCATTTCTGGGGTTTTCCAGAACCCCAAATCGCCCCTCAGGGAGGTTTGAGGGCAGCAGCTCCCATAAAACCCAGCAGGATTCCCACCGGGAATTTCCCTCTCTGCAGCTTTCAGATTTAGAAACGAAAAATTGAGAAATAAAAATGGTTTTAGAAACAAAACTTTGGCTGCTCAGGAATTTCCCCTTTTCCCAGGAATTCCATCAATTCCCGGTTCCCCATCCCCCACACACCGGGGGCGGCTCCAGGGTGGGGCCGGGTCCGTTGGGGTTCGCTGGGATTGAGTTTGGGGGGACCCCAAAACCCCATTTGGGAGGGGGGTCACGGTACTGGGGGCTGGGCTGGGGGGCTGAGGGGTTTGGGGTCACGGTACTGGGGATTTGGGGGGTTTGGGGTCACGGTACTGGGGGCTGAGGGGTTTGGGGTCACGGCACTGGGGATTTGGGGGGTTTGGGGTCACAGCACTGGGGATTTGGGGGGTTTGAGGTCACGGCACTGGGGATTTGGGGGGTTTGGGGTCACGGCACTGGGGATTTGGGGGGTTTGGGGTCACGGTACTGGGGGCTGAGGGGTTTGGGGTCACGGCACTGGGGATTTGGGGGGTTTGGGGTCACGGTACTGGGGATTTGGGGGGTTTGGGGCCACGGCAGTGGGGATTTGGGGGGTTTGGGGTCACGGTACTGGGGATTTGGGGGGTTTGGGGTCACGGCACTGGGGATTTGGGGGGTTTGGGGTCACGGTACTGGGGATTTGGGGGGTTTGGGGTCACGGTACTGGGGATTTGGGGGGTTTGGGGTCACAGCACTGGGGATTTGGGGGGTTTGGGGTCACGGCAGTGGGGATTTGGGGGGTTTGGGGTCACGGTACTGGGGGCTGAGGGGTTTGGGGTCACGGCACTGGGGATTTGGGGGGTTTGGGGTCACAGCACTCAGGGAGGATTTAGGGTCACGGCACTGGGAGATTTGGGGTCATAGCACTGGGAGCTCTGGGCTGGTGGCACTGGGGGATTTGGGATTACGGCAGTGGGGATTTGGGGTGGTGGCACTTGGGGGGCTTGGGATGATGGCACTGGGGATTTGGGGTCACACATGGGGGGGGCTGGGGTAGTGGCACTGGGGGGATTTGGGGTAGCCCCACTGGGGGGTTTGGGGGATTTGAGGTGGTGGTCCCACTGATGTGGGGGGGCTGGGGTGGTGGCACTGAGGGGTTTGGGATTACGGCAGTGGGGATTTGGGGTGGTGGCACTGGGGATTTGGGGTCACACATGGGGGGGGCTGGGGTGGTGGCACTGAGGGGTTTGGGATCGTGCCGCCAGGGGGTCTGAGGTCACGGCACTGGGGGATTTGGGGTTGTGGCACTGGGGATTTGTGGCCACAGACTGGGGGATTTGGGGTGGCCCCACTGGAGGGTTTGGGGTCACAGCACAGGCAGGGTCTGGGGTGGTGGCACTGGGGGATCTGGGGTGGTGGCACTGGGGCTTTGGGGTCACAGAACTGGAGGATTCGGAGTGCTGGCATGGATGGGTTTGCCGGCACTGCGGGGTTTGGGGTCACAGCACTGGGGGATTTGGGGTTGTGGCACTGGGAGGTTTAGGTGGTCCCACCGTGGGGGCTGGGGTCGCGGCACTGGAGGATTTGGGATCATGGCACATGGGGGTCTGGGGTGGCGGCACTGGGGGGGTTTGAGGTCACAGCACCGGGGGTTTGGGGTCTGGGCCCCCCGAGCACGGACACGCTGCTTCAGCCCCTGGCGCTGCCGGGATCCGCTCGGGGGTCCCAGGTGAGGGTGCGGGGGAATTTTGGGATCCCTGGAAGTCGCTGCACCCCCCACCCCATCCCCGCCTTCGCCACGCCCACCAATGACGTCATGTACCAGCAGCCAATGGTGAGGCAGAGGGCGTGGGTGGGGCTGCGGTTTGAGGTGCCCGGATGTTGGTGGGGGCGGGGTCTCGTCCGACCCCAGTCCGACCCCAGTCCGACCCCAGTCCGACCCCAGTCCGGTCCCAGTCCAGTCCCAGTCCGGTCCCAGTCCGGTCCCAGTCCGGTCCCAGTCCAATCCCAGTCCAGTCCCAGTCCAATCCCAGTCCGGCTCCAGTCCAGTCCCAGTCCGATCCCAGTCCAATCCCAGTCCGGCTCCAGTCCAATCCCAGTCCGATCCCAGTCCAGTCCCAGTCCGATCCCAGTCCAATCCCAGTCCGGCTCCAGTCCAATCCCAGTCCGATCCCAGTCCAATCCCAGTCCGCCTCCAGTCCACTCCTGCCCTGTCCCAGTCCGGTCCCTCTCCGCCCCCAGTCCAGTTCCAGTCCAATCCCAGTCCAGTTTTGTCCCGTTCCAGTCCTGTCCAATCGCAGCCCAGTTCCAGTTTGCTCCCAGCCCAGCTCTCCCAGTCCTACCAGTCCCTCCCAGTCCCTCCCAGTCCGCTCCCAGTCCCTCCCAGTTTCCCGCGGGCCGCCTCCCAGTCCAGTTCTGTCCAGTTTCAATCCGCCCCCAGTCTGGTCCGAGTCCACTCTCCTCCCAGTCCCTCCCAGTCCGCCCCAGTCCCTCCCAGTTTCCCTCTGGCTGCTCCCAGTCCCTCCCAGTCTCTCCCAGTCTCTCCCAGTCTCTCCCAGTCCCTCCCAGTTTCCCTCTGGCTGCTCCCAGTCCCTCCCAGTCCCTCCCAGTCCGCCCCCAGTCCCTCCCAGTTTCCCTCTGGCTGCTCCCAGTCCCTCCCAGTCTCTCCCAGTCTCTCCCAGTCTCTCCCAGTCCCTCCCAGTTTCCCTCTGGCTGCTCCCAGTCCCTCCCAGTCCCTCCCAGTCCGCCCCAGTTTCCCTCTGGCTGCTCCCAGTCCCTCCCAGTCCCTCCCCAGTCCCTCGCCCAGTCCCTCCCAGTCTCTCCCAGTCCCTCCCAGTCTCGTCCCAGTCCCTCCCAGTCCCTCCCAGTCCCTCCCAGTCCCTCCCAGTTTTCCCGCTGGCCGCTCCCCGGGGAACGCCCGGACGCCGCCGCCCCCCGCAACCAATTCCCAGTTGTTTGTCCCAGTTTGTCCCAGTTTGTCCCAGTTGTCCCAGTTTGTCCCCAGTTATCTCCGGCACTGGGGCTGGCGCCGCCCCAGGACCAGTTTGGTTCCGTAATGGAAAAGGAATTAAAACCACCCCAGAACTGGGCGGGGAATTCCTCTTTTTTCCTACAGATTTTCCTTTTAAATAACCCCAAAACCCAAGAAAAAAACAACAAAAAACCTATGTGGAAAAGGGAAAACCGGAGGAATTTGGGTGAAGAAAGAGGAAATTGGCGTGCAAGATGAGGAGTTTTGAGGTGAAATAGGCGGATTTATTCGGGGGGAAATGGGAATTTTGGGGAAACCAAAGGGATTTGGAAGTGGGTGGTACTTGAGGTGAATTAGGTGGAAATGGGGTGAAAAAAGAAGGAATTGTGGGTGGAAACGGGAGAAATTTGGGTTAGGGTTTGGAATTTGAGGTGAAATAGGTGGAAATGGATGAAAAAGAATGAAATTTTGGGGTGATTTAGGTGGAAATGTGATAAAAAATAAGAAATTTGGGTTAGAAATTGAGGGTGAAATAGGTGGAAACAATTAAAAAGTAAGAAATTCGGGTTAGGGTTTGGAATTTGAGGTGAATCAGGTGGAAATGGGATTAAAAAAGAAGAAATTGTGGTTGGAAAGGAAGAAATTTGGGTTAGGGTTAGGAAATTGAGGTGAAATAGGTGGAAACACAATTAAAAAAGAAGACATTTTGGTTAGGGGTTAGGAATTAAGGGTGAATTAGGTGGAAATGAGATGAAAAAGAAGGAATCTGCGTTAGGGTTAGGAATTAGGGGTGAATTAGGTGGAGCTGTGATAAAAAAGTAGGAATTTGGGGTTAGAGTTAGGAATTTAAGGTGAATTAGGTGAAAATGGAATGAAAAATAAGGAATTTGGGGTGGAAACGGGAGGAATTTGGGGTTCCTGCTCATAAATCCTGCGGGAAAAGGGATTATTTTTCTAATTTTAACCAAATTAATTTCACAACATTGAGCGCGCAAAGGCGGCTGAGGAGAGCCCCGCCCACTCACAAACACGTGGTTTGTTCGAAGCCCCGCCCATTTCGGTGTAAGGGGCGTGGCTTCCCCCTGCCCCTCCCCTCACGGAGCTCCCGCGCGAAGTAAACACAACCGCGCCCCGCCCCTTTCCCCGCTCATCCAATCCGCGCCCTCCGCCCGTTTCAAGTCCCCCCTAGCCCCGCCCCCTCTCCGCGCCCGTCCACAGCGGCGGGCCCCGGCCCCGCCCCGGGGGCGCCTGGTAAACCGCCGCGGCCCCGCGCGCTCCGGTGGGCGCGCGCCCCCGCCCCCCCCCGCCCCTCCCCCCCCACGGGACGCGGCGGGAGCGGCAGGTACCGGGGGGGAGGGGGGGGAGGGGCTGACCCCGGGATTGGGGGGGGATGGGGGGAGGGGGGTGGGGTCAGCCCCGTGTCCCCCCCGGTCGCTGTCACCCTCCTGTTGATGCCCCCCCCCGGGACGCCTCCGCCGCTCCCGCCGCTCCCGGAGGCGCTGCCGGGGGAACGGGGCGGAGCGGGGACCGGGGAGAGCGCGGCGGTGCCGGCGGGAGCGGCCGGGGACGGTGCCGGGGGGTGCGGCGGCCGCGGCCCGGTTCAAGTAATCCAGGATAGGCTGTTCCAGCCCGGCCTGTTCCCGGTTACTTGTCCCCGGGAGGCGGCCGGTGACGTCACGGGAGGCGGGGGGACCGGAGCGGCTGCCCCCGGTGTCTCTGGGGGGTGTCGGCGCTCGGCTTCGTCACCCCAACTGCTGCCACCCCCCTGATCCCCCCGCAGACACCTGTCCCTGTCCCCACCCGTCCCTGTCCCCACCTGCCCCATGTCCCACTTGTCCCCCTTTTTCCCCACCTGTCCCCTTCGTTCCCCACCTGTCCCCCCTGTCCCCACCTGTCCCCTTGTCCCCCACCTGCCCCATGTCCCACCTGTCCCCCTGTCCCCCACCTGTCCCCCTGTCCCCCACCTGTCCCCTTGTCCTCACCTGCCCCATGTCCCCACTGGGGCATCCTCTGTCCCCACCTGCCCCCCCATCCCCACCTGTCCCCCTTTTCCCCCACCTGCCCCATGTCCCACCCCATCCCCCTGTCCCCCCCACCTGTTCCCCTGTCCCCACCTGTCCTCCTGTCCCCCCACCTGTCCTCCTGTCCCCCACCTGCTCCCCGTCCTCCCTGTTCCCTTGTCCTCACCTGTCCCCCTTTTCTCCCACCTGTCCCCCCCACCTGCCCCATGTCCCCAACTGCCCCCCTACCTGTCCCACCCATCCCGTTGTCCTCACCTGTCCCCTGTCCCTCTCCCCTCTCTGTCACACCCCTCTGTCCCTTGGGACCCCCCCAAACCCACCCTGGGGGTGTCAGGGATGGGATGGGGGTGTCAGGGACACAATGGGGGTGTCCAGGGACACAACAATGGGGGTGTCAGGGACACAATGGGGGTGTCAGGGATGGGATGGGGGTGTCAGGGATGGGATGGGGGTGTCAGGGACACAACGGGGGTCTCAGGATGGGTTGGGGGTGTCAGGGACACAATGGGGGTGTCAGGGACACAACGGGGGTCTCAGGATGGGTTGGGGGTGCCCCCCCAGCTGTGCCCCCCCCCATTGCTGCCCCCATATTGGGGTTGGGCTCTTTGGGGTCTGAGCCCCTTTTGGTGTGGATTTGCCATTCAAACCCTGCAGGGGGGGGGGTCCCTGGGGGAGCTCGGGGGGGCAGGAGGGGTTTGGGGGTGCAGGGGGGGGGTTGGGGAGCGGGAGCCCCCACAAAACACCCGGCCTGGATTCCGCACCTTTATTCAGCCTCACCCCACACTGGGGGGGCTCTCGCTGCCCCAGCCTGGCATGGGGGGCACAAGGGGGGGGGTCTGCGTGTGAACCCAGGGGGTTCAGCCGCCCCCCTCAGCCCGGGGGGGCTCCTGGGGGGGCTCCTCCCCGCACTGGAAGCGCAGGAAGTCGCACACCCGGAGGCCGCCCCTGTCGCGCAGGTACCGCCCCAGGGGCACGCCCGGCTCCATCAGTGCCCCCTGTGCCAGCAGCCGCGTCTCGCTGTCCCCCCCCAGCTCGTCCTCGGGGGTGCCCAGGGCGGTGGGCGCCATGCCCACCACGTGCTGCGCCACCCTGCGCCCCAATTCCCGCAGCTCGGCCGGGGGGGGGCCCCGGGCCCGGCCCCCCGCACGCCACCAGCGCCCCGTAGGTGCCCATGGCCACGGCGGGCCCGGCGGGCACCCAGCCGTGGGCGTAGGTGGCAACGAAACCGCCGGGGGGGGCACGGAGCCAGCCGGCCCGGCGCAGTGCCAGGCGCTCGCCCAGGCGGCCTGGGGGGGACGGGGGGGGGGAAATGTCAGCACCCCCAGAAATGGGGGGAGAGGGCATGGAGAGAGAGCAGAACCCCCCAAAAAGGATCCTGGAGCAGCCAGAGCCCAGCCCAGGGTGTGCCCTGCACAGAGAGGGGCTGGCACAGGCTGGGGGCACTGGGGAGGGGCACTGGGGGCACTGGGAGTGTCAGGTTCTGGGGGAACTGGGGGCACTGGGGAGGGCATTGGGGACACTGGGGGGCACTGGGACTGGCAGGCTCTGGGGGCACTGGGAGCACTGCAGAGGGGCATTGGGGACACTGGGGGCACTGGGCACACTGGTGAGGAGCACTGGGAGCATTGGGGGCACTGGGGAAACTGGGGAGGGCATTGGGACTGTCAGGCTCAGGGGACACTGGGAGTGTCAGGGTCTGGGGGCACTGGGGGCACTGCGGGGGGGCACTGGGGGCACTGGGGAGGGGCACTGGGGGGGTTATCTGGCATCACGGGGGGTTGGGGTTCAGCAGACTTGGGACATAAAAGGACAAGGAGGAAAACTGGGATTGCATAGAAAGGGCACTGGGGGCACTGGGATGTACTGGGAGGGGCACTGGGCACACTGGGATGTACTGGGAGGGGCACTGGGATGTACTGGGAGGGGCACTGGGCACACTGGGATGTACTGGGCACACTGGGCACACTGGGATGGGCACTCACCCATGGCCAGTGCCAGGTGCTCGCTCAGCAGGTCCCCCCCGTCCGCTGCCCGCACCTGGGCCAGCTCCTCCTCTGGCAGCAGGAGCTGGGGAGAGGGGTCAGAGGGGCACCCCAATAGCCCTGGCACCCCCAAACCCTGCCTGGCACCCCCAAAACATCCCCCAACACCCCCAAACTCTGCCCCAACCCCCCTGGCACCCTCAAACCCTGCCCAGCAACCCTGGCACCCCCAAACACTGCCCAAACATCCCCAAACCCTGCCCCAAGAGCCCTGGCACCCCCAAACCTTGCCCAACATTCCCTGGCACCTCCAAACCCTGCCCAGCACCCCCAAAACCCCCAAACTCTGCCCCAACCCCCCTGGCACCCCCAAACCCTGCCCAAACACCCCTGGCACCCCCAAACCCTCCGCTAACACCCCTGCCACCCCAAACCCTGCCCCAAAACCCCCTGGGACACCCAAACCCTACCCAAACACCCCTGGTACCCCCAAACCCTTCCCAACACCCCCTGGGACCCCCAAACCCTGCCCCAACACCCCCAAAACCTCCCCTAAACCCCCTGGCACCCCCCAAGAACCCAACACCGTCTGTGCCAGCCCAACTCCCCCAAGACCCTCGACACCCCCAAACTCCCTGGCAGCCCAATGTCCCCCCTGGCACCCCAATGGCCCCCTGGCAGCCCAGTGCCCCCCTCACAGCCCACCTTGGTGCCCGAGGCCCCCTGGCAGTGCCCCAGGACCCCCCTGGCCGCCATCTCCACCAGCTGCTGGAAGTCGGGGGTCCGCGCCACGAAATCCGTCTCACAGTTCACCTGGGGGGGAGGGACACGGTGACCCTGGGGACACTGAGACCCCCGGAAGGGACACGGGGACCCCCAGCCCCCCCCTCACTCACCTCCACCATGACGGCGGCCGAGCCCTCGCTCAGGACCCCCACGAGCCCCTGCCGGGCCCGGGCAGCCCCGGGGGCAGCGGCCCTGGCCCAGCCCCGGCGGCGCGACTCGGCCTCCAGCCAGGCCTCGGCCTGGGGACACGGGGGACAGGGTCACCTCAGGGTCCCTGGCACTGACAGGGTCACCTCAGGGTCCCTGGCACTGACAGGGTCACCCCAGTGTCCCCCAGCACTGACAGAGTCACTCCAATGTTCCCAGCACTGACAGGGTCACCCCAGTGTCCCCCAGCACTGCCAGGGTCAGCCCAGTGTCCCCAGCACTGCCAGGGCCATCCCAGTACTGCCAGGGTCACCCCAGTGTCCCCCAGCACTGACAGAGTCACTCCAATGTCCCCAGCACTGACAGGGTCAGCCCAGTGTCCCTGTCACTGCCAAGGTCAGCCCAGAACTGACAGGGCCACCGCAATGTCCCCCAGCATTGACAGGGCCATCCCAAAGCCCCCCTGCCCCAGGGACCCCCGCTCCCAAAGCCCCCCTGTCCCAAGGACCCCCTGCCCCATCGACCCTCTTGTCCCAAGGACCCCCTGCCCAAATACCCCCCATGCCAAATACCACCCACATCCCAAAGCCCCCCTGCCCCAGGGACCCCCACTCCCAAATACCCCCTGCCCAAAGCCCCCCTCCCCCAAAGCCCCCTTGTCCCAGAGCCCCCCTGCCCCTAAGACCTCCTGTCCCAAATACCCCCTGCCCCAAATACCCCCTCCCCCAAAGACCCCTTGCTCCAGAAAGAATATAAACCCCCTGCCCCAAAGCCCCCCTCCCCCAAAGCCCCCATGCCCCAGAACCCCCCTGCCCCAAATACCCCCTCCCCCAAAGCCCCCATGCCCCAGAACCCCCCTGCCCCAAATACCCCCTGCCCCAAATACCCCCTCCCCCAAAGCCCCCATGCCCCAGAACCCCCCTGCCCCAAATACCCCCTCCCCCAAAGCCCCCATGCCCCAGAACCCCCCTGCCCCAAATACCCCCTCCCCCAAAGCCCCCATGCCCCAGAACCCCCCTGCCCCAAATACCCCCTCCCCCAAAGCCCCCATGCCCCAGAACCCCCCTGCCCCAAATACCCCCTCCCCCAAAGCCCCCATGCCCCAGAACCCCCCTGCCCCAAATACCCCCTCCCCCAAAGCCCCCATGCCCCAGAACCCCCCTGCCCCAAATACCCCCTCCCCCAAAGCCCCCTTGCTCCAGAACCCCCCTGCCCCAAATACCCCCTGCCCCAAAGTCCCCCTCCCCCAAAGCCCCCTTGCCCCAGAGCCCCCCTGCGACCCCCAGAGTCCCCCCCACTCATCCGCCCCCCCAGCTCCCCAGCTCCCCGTTCTCCTCCCGGTTTCCGTGTCCCCCCCGGTGCCGCCCCCTCCCGTTCCCCCCCGTTTCCGCACCTGCCGCAGGTCGCCCCCCGCCCGCTCCAGCGCCTCCCGGCAGCGCAGCACGGGCTGCCCGGTGCGCGCCCGCAGCTCCCGCAGCTCCCGCAGCGCCGGCGGGGCCGCGCTCAGCCAGCGGCACGGGGCGGCCTGCGGGACACGGGGGGTCACGGACGGGCCTGGGGGGGCCCGAGGGGTGCGGGAGGGGTACGGGGAGGGCCCGGTATGAGGGGCACGGGGGGTACCGGAGGGGGGGGGAAAGCGCAGAGCGGGGGCGGGGGGCGCCCGAGGATAGCCGGGGGTCACGGGAATGGGGGGACCCGAGGTTGGGGGTCCCGGAGATCTCGGGGGTCACGGGGGTCCCGGAGCCGTGGGGTCCCAGGGTTCCCGGTAGTCCCGGTACTGGGGATCACAGGGCTGGGGGGTCCCGGTGGTCCCGGGGCTAGGGGATCACGGGGTTCCCGGTGGTCCGGGGTTGGGTGTTCCGATGGTCCCGGGGCTGGGGGTCCGGGTGATCCCGGGGCTGGGGTTCTGGGGGTCCCAGGGCTCGGATTCCCGGTGGTCCCGGGGCTCGGGGGTCCCAGGGGTCTCGGAGTTGTGAGGTCACGGGGCTGGGAGGGTCCCAGGGCTGGGGTTTCCCGGTGGTCCCGGGGCTGGGGTTCTGGGGTTCCGGTTTCCCGGTGGTCCCGGGGCTGGGGTTCTGGGGGTTCCGGTTTCCCGGTGGTCCCGGGGCTGGGGTTCTGGGGTTCCGGTTTCCCGGTGGTCCCGGGGCTGGGGTTCTGGGGTTCCGGTTTCCCGGTGGTCCCGGGGCTGGGGTTCTGGGGGTCCCGGTTTCCCGGTGGTCCCGGGGCTGGGGTTCCGGTTTCCCGGTGATCCCGGGGCTGGGGTTCGGGGGTCACGGTTTCCCGGTGGTCCCGGGGCTGGGGTTCTGGGGTTCCGGTTTCCCGGTGGTCCCGGGGCTGGGGTTCTGGGGTTCCGGTTTCCCGGTGGTCCCGGGGCTGGGGTTCTGGGGGTCCCGGTTTCCCGGTGGTCCGGGGCTGGGGTTCTGGGGTTCCGGTTTCCCGGTGGTCCCGGGGCTGGGGTTCTGGGGGTCCCGGTTTCCCGGTGGTCCCGGGGCTGGGGTTCTGGGGTCCCGGTTTCCCGGTGGTCCCGGGGCTGGGGTTCTGGGGTCCCGGTTTCCCGGTGGTCCCGGGGCTGGGGTTCTGGGGTCCCGGTTTCCCGGTGGTCCCGGGGCTGGGGTTCTGGGGTCCCGGTTTCCCGGTGGTCCCGGGGCTGGGGTTCTGGGGTCCCGGTTTCCCGGTGGTCCCGGTCTCACCCGCGCCGCCGCCCCGAGCGCGCCCCAGCGCCGCGCGCTGCATCCCGGCCTGCCCGCGGCGCGCCGCGTGACGTCACGGCCCGGTGAAGGATCGGGGAGCGGGGCCGCGATTGGCTGCGCGCGCGTGTGTGTGACGTCACGCGGGCGCCACGGAGGCGCGGGATTGGCTGAGGGGGAAGAGGAGGGGCTCGAAACGCCCGGCCCGAACCCCCCCTGCACCCGAGAGAGCCCCGGACCTGAGACCCCAGACCCTCACAAACCCTCCACAGCCTCACAGACCCCAGACCCTCACAAACCCTCCACAGCCTCACAGACCCCAGACCCTCACAAACTCCCCACAGCCTCACAGACCCCAGACCCTCACAAACCCCCCACAGCCTCACAGACCACAGACCCTCACAAACCCCCCACAGCCTCACAGACCCCAGACCCTCACAAACCCCCCACAGCCTCACAGACCCCAGACCCTCACAAACCCCCCACAGCCTCACAGACCCCAGACCCTCACAAACCCCCCACAGCCTCACAGACCCCCCGACCCTCACAAACCCCCCACAGCCTCACAGACCACAGACCCTCACAAACCCCCCACAGCCTCACAGACCACAGACCCTCACAGACCCCCACAGCCTCACAGACCCCAGACCCTCACAAACCCCCCACAGCCTCACAGACCCCCCGACCCTCACAGACCACGGACCCTGAGAGACCCTCGGCCCTCACAAAGCTCCCAGACCCTCATGGGCCCCCCTCCAGCCTCAGAGACCCCCGACCCTCACAGACCTCCCGTGGCCCTCACAGACCTCCCCAGCCTCAAAAACACTCTGACCCTCACAGATCCCCCTCCCGCCCTAATGGACTCCTGACCCTCACAGAGCCCCCTGAACCCGGGAGACCCCCGACCCCCCTAGCCCTCACAGAACCCCCGGGACCCTCAGAGACCCCAGACCCTTACAGTCCCCAGACCGTCAGAGACCCCAGACTTTCACAGATCCACCCCGCACCCAAGAGACCCCCAGCCCTCACAGAGCCCAGACCCTCACAGACCTTCCCCCCCCACCTCATAGACCCTCTCAGACCCTCCCTGGTCCTCACAACCCCCCCCTCCCCGACCCTCACAGAGCCCCCCCCCACTCTCATAGAGCCCCCAGCCTCACAAAGCCCCCCGGGCCCTCACAGAGCCCCGACCCTCACAGATTCCTCCCACCCTCACAGAACCCCCGATTCTCAAAGACCCCCCCGACTCTCAAACCCCACCTGACCCTCACAGACCCCCTCCAGGCTGTCCCCTTCCCCAAACCCCCTCCAGCCCCCCCAAATCACACACAGCGCCTGAACTGCGACCCTCGGCACCATTTAATCCCCGGTGAGAGACCCCAGCCCGGGCCTGTCCCGCTCCGGGGCTCCATCCCGCGGGGTGAGGGACCCCAGCCCGGGCCTGTCCCGCTCCGGGGCTCCGTCCCGCGGGGTCAGAGAGCCCAGCCCGGGCCTGTCCCGCTCCGGGGCTCCATCCCGCGGGGTCAGAGAGCCCAGCCCGGGTCCGCCCCGCTCCGGGGCTCCGTCCCGCGGTGTGAGAGACCCCCAGCCCGGGCCTGTCCCGCTCCGGGGCTCCATCCCGCGGGGTGAGGGACCCCAACCCGGGCCTGTCCCGCTCCGGGGCTCCGTCCCGCGGTGTGAGGGACCCCAGCCCGGGCCTGTCCTGCTCCAAAGGGGCTCCGTCCCGCGGGGTGACCGCGTAGATCTCGATGTCCCGCTCGGGCTCCCGCCGCAGCAGCCGCACCCCGAAGAAGGGGCGGCAGCAGCTGCCGGAAGAAGCGGGCGGTCCCGGCCTCGCCGCCGCGCAGGCGGGCGCTGAGCAGCGCCTGGGCCGGCGGCACCAGCAGGTGCCGGAGGGTGCTCAGCAGCGGGGCGAAGGAGCGGGGGTCGTACACGATGTCGGAGCCCAGGATGAGGTGGAACTTGGGCGGGAAGCGGCGCTGGTCGCGGCCCCAGCGCAGCGCCCGCACCCGCGGCCCCGCCGCGCTCCCCGGGAAGTTGAGCCGCGCGTTCTCCCGGAGCTGCGGCAGCGCCGGCGGCCGGTCCGTGAGCGTCACCTCGGCCCCTGCGGGGCAGCGCGGCCGTCAGCGGACCCCCGGTAACCCCCCAGAGCACGGTTAACAGTGGGCGAGTGGGTGGGTCAGCCCTGGGACCCCCACCCCAAAATCACGGTAAAACCCCTGAGGCAGAGTGAGGAACACCCCCTTGGAACGCCATCCCAAAATCCCAGTAAAACCCCCTGAGCCACAGTGAGGAAAAATCCCTCGGAGCCCCCACCCCAAACCCCCCCCACATCCCAAAAATCCGCGAGGCAGAGTGAGAAACACCCCCACTGGATCTCCCCAAACCCTCCCCGACCCCAATAAACCCCAAGCCCAAAGCGGGGGGGGGGGGGGGGGGGGGGGTAACCACCTGTGGCCCCCCCCAGATCCCAATAAACTCCAGGGTTGCTCACACCAGTTTCCAGTTCTGTACTGGGCGGGAGAACTGGGATTCCCCCCCCCACCCCAGGTGTCTCCCATAGGTGTCCCCACCCTTTCCCCAGGTAGCCCCCCCCACCCACGGTGCCCCCCGTACCCAGCATGGCAGCGAAGATGCCCACGATGCCGGTACCGGCGCCCAGCTCCAGCACCCGCCGCCCCGCCAGCTCCAGGTTCTGCTCGCCCAGGAACCGGCACAGGGACAGGGCCTGGGGGACACAGAGGGGACACTGGGGGGACCCAGCCCATGGGAGACCCCCCGAACCCCAGAGCCCCTCCAGCGCTGCTTCTTGTGCCCCCAGGGTCCCCCCGGTCCTCCCACGGCCACCCGGTGCCCCCCGGAGTGGCCACCACGGTCCGGGATGCCCAGGACCCCTCACCCCCGGTCAGGGTGCCCGTTCCCGGTGCCCCCTCCGGTGTTCCCCGTTCCCCCCATGACTCGGTAGCCCCTCCCCAATCACTCATCGCTGCCGGTGCCCACCGCGATGTCACCCCCGGTACCCCTGTCCTCTCGGGGTCCCCCATTGCCAATCCCTCCTGCCACCCCTGGCATGTCGCGTGTGTCCCCTCCGGGATCCCACTCCCGGTACGCCCGGGATGTCACCTCCCCGCTCCCGGTGTCCCCGACATCCCCGTACCCTCGGGCTCCCCCGGCTTTCCCATCACCCGCTGTCCCCCGGGATGTCACCCACAGCCCCGGGATTTGCCCCGTGCCCCCGGTGCCGCTCACCGCCTCCCAGACGGCCCCGGCGAGCCCGAGCCGCGGCCCGTGGTGCTCCGCGATGTGCAGGACGCGCCCGCACAGCCGGAACCGGCGCCGCTCCGGGAAGGTCTCGGCGAAGAGCTCGGGGTCCCGGGGGAACACGGCCCCGCAGCGCCTCTTCCTCTTCCTCTTCCTCTTCCTCTTCCTCTTCCTCTTCCTCTTCCTCTTCCTCTTCCTCTTCCTCTTCCCCGTTCTCTTCCTCCCCCTCCCGCCCCCCCCCGGTCCCCACGTGGCACCCGGGCGCCGCCATCGTAGAAAGGGGCGGGGCCGGGTCGAGCCCCCGAACCTGATTGGTCGATCCAATTAAGCCACGCCCCTCCGCCGGTGATAGGGCTCCGCCCACGGAGCGCGCTCCGTCCCGCCGCCCGCGGCCCCGGGGTGGGTTCGGTGTCCCCCGGTGCCACCGCACGGGTGTCACAGTCCTGTCCCCAGTACCATTGTGCGAGTGTCGCACACCCGTCCCCGGTGCCACCGTGCGGAGTGTCACAGTTCTGTCCCTGGTGCCACCGTGCAGGTGTCACGTACCCGCCCCCGATGTCACCGCTCGGGTGTCACAGTCCCATGCCCGGTGCCACCGTGCGGAATGTCACACAGCCGTCCCCAGTGCCGCCGGGCGGGTCTCACAGTCCCGTCCCTGGTGCCACTGACAGGAGTGTCACAGACCCGTCCCGGTGTCACCATGCAGGTGTCACGGACGTGTCTCCGGTGCCACCAAACGGGTGTCACAGACCCGTTCCCGGTGCCACTGGCAGGGGTGTCACGGACCCGTCCCCAGTGCCACCGAGCAGGTGTCACGGATACATCCCCGGTGCCACCGGCAGGGGTGGCACGGACCCGTCCCGGAAGCCACTGTGCAGATGTCACATACCCTCCCTCGGTGCCACCGTGCGGGTGTCACGGACCCATCCCCAGCGCCACTGGCAGGGGTGTCACAGACCCGTCCCGGTGTCACCGTGCAGGTGTCACGGACTCGTCCCCGGTGTCACCGTGCAGGTGTCACGGACTCATCCCCGGTGCCATCGTGCAGAATGTCACACACTCGTCCCCGGTGCCATCTGAGCCGGGCTCCCTGAGCTCTCGGTGACCGGGGGGTGGGGGCTGTCGTGTTCTGTCCTTACGAACGGGGTTCGTGACGCTTCGTGGATTGATCCGAGTGCAAAAAGAACTGACATGGTACAAGGGGGTTTGCAATGATAATCAAAACAGATGCAGCTTTATTGAATGACCACAGCAAAGTGCGATAGAGGGGTTAAGGGAGAGAAAAAGACAGAGAAAGAAAAAGAAAAAAGAGAGGGGGGGGGATATAGCTACCAAACGTAAAGACGAAGTCCTTTGGTTCAATCCAGCCGAGGATCTGCCCGTTCTCTCAGGGAGATCTCAAAATCTCCGCCTAACTCAGAGGTTTTTATTATGATAACTCTATTGGAAATCGTGAGGGGGAGGAAACAGATGCAATAAGGAATAGATGTAACAGGTAGTCCATGTTCTCAGCAGTAAGTGAGAGCCGTTGTTTTTGTGGTCACAACCTGCAGGCAAACATCTCGCTTCGGTCAGCTTGCCTCCCCCACACACCTCCCCGGGGTGGGGGTGTCAGTCCCAGCCCTTGGAAGGAGCAGAGGGGCCTTTTAATGTCTCAGTCCTTGATGGAGAGGCTCCTTACATCCCAGTCTGTCTGTCACGGTGGTTGTAAAACAGGTGAGGATCTTCTGTTGGAGACCACCTGAAATTCAGGAGAAGTCCAGCCAGGCCGAGAGCTGGGACAGCTCCCAAGGCTGTTGTTGCAAAAAGGGCACGGTGCCCCCTTCTTGTCACTGGGCTCAGTGCAGCATACAGCAAACAACGCCTGTGAAAACAGTAACTTAACACTGAGCTTTCAGGTCTCAGGGCCTTTGGCATGTGTGACTTTCTCCTTCAGAGCCAGAGATTCTAGACAGAGAGGTCTTCTCTTCAGTGGTCCCCAAATGACGATCGTGAGGCAGATGAGGGAAAATTCAGACAGACTCTCACAACAACCTGCAGGCAAACATCTCGCTTTGGTCAGCTTTGGTCCCCCACACACCTCCCCAGGGTGGGGGTTTCAGTGCCAGTCCCTGGAAGGAGCAGAGGGGCCTTTTCACACGGGGCTTCCATATCTCAGTCCTTGATGGAGAGGCTCCTTACATCTTAGTCTGTCTGTCCCGGTGGTTGTAAAACAGGTGAGGGTCTTCTGTGGGAGACCACCCGAAACTCAGGAATGTCACAGACATCTTTTTATGAGAAATCTTCCCTTAATATTTTTTTCCTCCTGAGAAGCTGAGAGGCCTCAGGAACAAAATGTAAACATTGATTATCTGCTGCTGTGGAATGCAACAGGTGCATTTGTGATCGGTCTCATGTGGGTATTTAGAATTAATGGCCAGTCACAGTCAGCTGGCTTGGACACAGTGTCTGAGCCACAAACCTTTGTTATCATTCTTTCCTTTCTATTCTATCCTTAGCTAGCCCTCTGAGATGACACCTTTTCTTCTATTCCTTTAGTACAGCTTTAATGAAATATATAAAATAACAAATAAAAATATAATAAAATAACAAATCAAGCCTCCTGAAATACGGAGTCAAATCCTTGTCTCTTCCCTCATCCAAAGACACCCTGCAAACACCATGACCAGGAGAAGCCCAGCCAGGCCCAGAGGGGGTGAAATAAACAAGGGCCAGGAGACTTCTTCTCCTTTTTAATGCCTTTATTAAAAGTGATCAGCGCAGGATTGGGTAGCTCGGCGGGTCTGCAGCGTCCCGTCGTCTCCCAGGGCGACTCAGAGGAGGAGGATATGCGCAGCTCTGTCCACCAGGGGCAGAGCTGGGGGAATTCGGTCCTCGTGGGAGCCTTCAGGGATGTCCCCGTCAGATGTTAGTTCGGTCCGGGTCTCCAGACCTCCCAGTCCTGGCCCGGGGGATCTCGAGAACAGGGTGAGGAACGACGAAGGTTTCCCGCATCTCTGCAGGCTCAGCGCCCTGCTCCTCACATCCAGACATCACTCCAGTCTCTCAACTCTTATTTGGCTCGTTGTTTTTGGGGTTTCTCCGTGCAGTGCGGGACCCATGCTGCATTGTGGTCTTGGAGTCACTTTGCATAACCCCCCCCCCCCACCTTCTCAGGTGTCTTCACTACGAGAAAGGTACAACTTAGCCTCGGGAAGGTCCCCACCCGTTACAGTCTCAGGAGAAGGGCCATTAACTCGCCCCAGCCAGGGCTTTTACTAATACAAAAACAACCATCAACGACAACGACCCGTGATTACAATAACAAAACACGCAGAACTTCGGCAGCGACAGTGATCTGGCTGCCTTTTTGTAACCTTTTCTCACAAAAAAATATTAACCGAATTTTTGTTCATAACAGGCGGCAGCTCCCGAGGCTGTTGTTACAAACAGGGCCCTGTGCTCCTCCTTTGGGCTCGGTGTAGCGCACAGCGAACGCACCTGTGAAAACAACAGCTGGGCCCTGCGCTCTCCGGTGTCGGGCACTTGGCTTTCCCCTTCAGGACCATCAGCCGGGGGGGTCTCGTTTCGGGCACATGGCTTTCCCCTACAGGACCATCAGCCAGGGGGGTCTCGTTTCGGGCACATGGCTTTCCCCTTCAGGACCATCAGCCGGGGGGGTCTCGTTTCGGGCACATGGCTTTCCCCTTCAGGACCATCAGCCGGGGGGGTCTCGTTTCCTCGGGGGTCTCCCCAGTGCCCGGTCGTGAGGCAGACGAGGGATATTTCGGACCGACTCTCACAGGGGGTGACCCCGGGGTAATGAACAACCAGAACAACCCGCCCGACCCCTCCGTGTCCCCCCGGGACCCCCCGGGACCCCCCCGCGCAGCCGCGTCACCGCCTGCGTCACCGGGTTAATGTGGCACGGGGGACACCGGGGGGGGCGGCGCTGGGGCAGAGCGACCCGGGGGGGGGCACAGGGACCTGGGGGAGGGTCATAGGGACAGGGGGGTCACAGCGACCCGGGGGGGGCACAGGGACCTGGGGGAGGGTCAGAGCGACCCGGGGGGGGGCACAGGGACCGGGGGGGGTCACAAGGACCTGGGGGGTCACAGGGACCTGGGGGAGGGGTCAGAGCGACCCAGGGGGGGGCACAGGGACCTGGGGGAGGGTCAGAGTGACCGGGGGGGTCACAGGGACCGGGGGGGCCGAAATACAGGGACCGAGGGGGTGACAGCGATCGGGGGGGGGGGTCACAGAAACCAGGGGGGGTCACAGGGACCTGGGAGGTGTCACAGCGATCAGGGGGGGTCACAGGGAAGGGGGGGGTGGTCACAGCGATCAGGGGGGGTCACAGGGACAGGGGGAGTCACAGGGACGGGAAGGGATCACAGCGACCCGGGGGGCGGGCACAGGGACCTGGGGGAGGGGTCAGAGTGACCCGGGGGGGGGCACAGGGACAGGGGGGGCCAATACAGGGACCGGGGGGGTGACAGCGATCGGGGGGGGGTCACAGAAACCAGGGGGGGTCACAGGGGCCTGGGGGGTGTCACAGGGACAGGGGAGGGTCACAGGGAAGGGGGGGGGGGGTGGTCACAGCGATCAGGGGGGGGTCACAGGGGCAGGGGGGAGTCACAGGGACGGGAAGGGATCACAGCGACCCGGGGGGGGTCCCAGCGCTGGAGGAGGGGGTCGGTCCCTGTATCCCCCCCGTGCCCCGGCCCGGGACCCCCGCCCGGAGCCGTTCCGGGCAGCCCCGGGAGGACCGGCCTGGACGGGAAGGGACGGAAGGGGAAGGGACCGGGCGGGAAGGGCCGGGGCGGCTCCGGCCCCACATTGCTCAACCCCCCACCCCCCCCCCCCACTCCCACCCCCGGGGGTTCCCAGAACTCGCCCCCGGTCTGGCCGCAGCCGAATTCCCCAAACGGCCCGAGCGGGAAGAGCCCGAGGAGCGAGGGGGGACTGGGGGGAACTGGGAGCACTGGGGGGACTGGGGGAAATGGGGGGGCTGGGGGAGCTGGAGGGACTGGGGTGATGCTGGGGGGGCACCACGGGGTGCTGGAAGCACTGGGAGCACTGGGAGGAACTGGGAGCACTGGGGAGGGGCACTGGAGGAACTGGGGAGGGCGCTGGGAGCACTGGGGATACTGGGGGGCAGTGGGCATACGGGGGGCACTGGGAGCACTGGGGAGAGGCAGTGTGAACACTGGGGGGGGCACTGGGAACACTGGTTGTACTGGGGGCACTGTGGGGGCACGGAGCAACGGGAGGACTGGGAGCACTGGAGGGGCAGTGTGGGCGTCTAGGGGCACTGGGAGCACTGGGAGGGCACTGGGGGGGCACTGGAAGCACTGGGGGAGCACTGGTCGTACTGGGAACACTGGGGGGCACTGGGGTTGTACTGGTTGTACTGGTTATACTGGGAGCACTGGGGTTGTACTGGTTGTACTGGTTATACTGGGAGCACTGGTTGTACTGGGAACACTGGGGGGCACTGGTTGCACTGGTTGTCCTGGGAGCACTGGGGTTGTACTGGTTGTACTGGTTATACTGGGAGCACTGGTTGTACTGGGAACACTGGGGGGCACTGGGGTTGTATGGTTGTACTGGTTATACTGGGAGCACTGGGGTTGTACTGGTTATACTGGGAGCACTGTGGTTGTACTGGTTGTACTGGTTATACTGGTTATACTGGGAGCACTGGTTGTACTGGGAGCACTGGGGGGCACTGGTTGCACTGGTTATACTGGGAGCACTGGGGTTGTACTGGTTATACTGGGAGCACTGGGGTTGTATGGTTGTACTGGTTATACTGGGAGCACTGGTTGTACTGGTTATACTGGGAGCACTGGGGTTGTACTGGTTATACTGGGAGCACTGGGGTTGTACTGGTTATACTGGGAGCACTGGGGTTGTACTGGTTATACTGGGAGCACTGGTTGTACTGGTTATACTGGGAGCACTGGGGTTGTATGGTTGTACTGGTTATACTGGGAGCACTGGGGTTGTACTGGTTATACTGGGAGCACTGGGGTTGTACTGGTTATACTGGGAGCACTGGGGTTGTACTGGTATGGTTGTACTGGTTATACTGGGAGCACTGGTTGTACGGGGCCGCCAGGGGGCGCTGTCACCTCCAGCCCGGGCTCGCCCCTCAGACCGGTGGCACGTGACGTCACAATCCCGCGCCGCTCCGTGACGTCACTGTATCGCGCCGCGCGGTGCCGGCATGGCGGCGGCCGAGGAGAAGGAGGAGGAGGCGGCGGTGCCGCCACAGAAACGCTTCTACCGGCAGCGCGCGCACTCGAACCCGCTGGCCGACCACACCCTGTGCTAGTGAGTGCGGGGACCCCCGGGAACCCCCCCGGAACCTGCCCCGGTAACGCCCGCGCCGGGTCCCGGGACCCGCCCCAGAGCCCGCGGCGGGACCCTCCAGCCCGGGACCCCCGTGATGGCCCCGCCGGTCACCTGGCTGCCCCCGGGAGCGCCGGGCTGGATCCCCCTCCTTCCACACCCCCGCCCTTGTGTCGCCTCCGGTTCCCGGGCAGTGACAGCCCCGGTGCCCGCTCCGGTTCCCGGGCAGTGACAGCCCCGGTGCCCGCTCCGGTTCCCGGGCAGTCACGCTCCCGGTGCCCGGCAGTGACGGTGCCCCGGTGCCCGCAGCCCGTCCCGCCCTCAGGACATGGACTGGGCCTCGCTGTTCCCGAGTTTTTTCCCTCCCGAGGCCCCTCCCGGGACCCCCCCGGCCCGCGTGGAGTTCGCAGATGTGGGGTGCGGCTACGGGGGGCTGCCTCGGTGAGCCCGGGGGGCACTGGGGTGGGCACGGGGGCGCACCGGGGGCTGCTCGGTGAGCCCGGGGGGCACTGGGGTGGGCACGGGGGGCATCGGGGGCTGCTCGGTGAGCCCGGGGGGCACTGGGGTGGGCACGGGGGGCATCGGGGGCTGCTCGGTGAGCCCGGGCACCGGGGGGCACTGTGGGTGGGGCACGGGGGTTTGGGGGGCTGCTGGGTGAGCCCGGGGCACCGGGAAGGGACGGGGATTACGGGTGAGGGGGCACCGGGGGTGGGCACGGGGGGGGGTCTGAGGGTGAGCCCGGGGGGCTGCTGGGTGGGCACAGAGGCACGGGGGGTGGGCATGGGGGCACGGAGGGCTGTGGATGGGCACGGGGGCACAGGGGTGAGCACGGGCCGGGTGGGTGTGAGCCTGAGGGCACCGAGGGGCTGCGGGTGGGCACGGGGGTGCTGCAGGCTGCCAGGGGAGCACGTTGGGCTGCTGGGTGGGCACCAGGGGCTGGGGAATGGGCACTGAGGGCTGCCGGGTGAGCCGGGGGGCATCCGGGGCTGATGGGGGGGGGGGGGCGAGGTGGGCACGGAGGGGCCGGGTGGGGCAGGAGGTGCTGGAAGGGCTCTCCCGGGGCCCTCTCTCTCTCCTGGTCTCTCTTTTCCTCCTGGTGCTCTCTGTCTGTCTGTCTGTCTGTCTGTCTCTCACCGTGGCTCTCTCTCTTTCTGACTGGGTCTCTCTCTCTTTTTCCTGTTGCTCTCTGTCTGTCTGTCTGTCTGTCTCTTTCTCTGTCTCCCCACTCTCTCACACCGTGTTTTTCTCTCTCTCTCACACCGTGTTTCTCTCTCTCACACTGTGTTTCTCTCTCTCTCACACTGTGTTTTTCTCTCTCTCACACCGGGTGTTTCTCTCTCTCTCACACCGTGTTTCTCTCTCTCACACTGGGTTTTTCTCTCTCTCACACCGAGTTTTTCTCTCTCTCTCACACTGGGTTTTTCTCTCTCTCTCACACCATTTTTTTCTCTCTCTCACACTGTGTTTCTCTCTCTCTCACACCGGGTGTTTCTCTATCTCACACCAGGTTTCTCTCTCTCACACCGTGTTTCTCTCTCTCACACCGTGTTTCTCTCTCTCTCTCACACCGGGTGTTTCTCTCTCTCTCACACTGTGTTTCTCTCTCTCTCACACCGTGTTTCTCTCTCTCTCTCACACCGTGTTTCTCTCTCTCTCACACCGTGTTTCTCTCTCTCTCTCACCGTGTTTCTCTCTCTCTCTCACACCGTGTTTCTCTCTCTCTCACACTGGGTTTTTCTCTCTCTCACACCATTTTTTTCTCTCTCTCACACCGTGTTTCTCTCTCTCTCTCTCTCACACCGTGTTTCTCTCTCTCACACCGTGTTTCTCTCTCTCACACCGTGTGTTTCTCTCTCTCTCACACCGGGTGTTTCTCTCTCTCTCTCACACCGTGTTTCTCTCTCTCTCTCTCTCACACCGTGTTTCTCTCTCTCTCTCACACCGGGTGTTTCTCTCTCTCACACCGTGTTTTTCTCTCTCTCTCACACCATTTTTTTCTCTCTCTCACACCGTGTTTTTCTCTCTCTCTCTCACACCGTGTTTTTCTCTCTCTCTCTCACACTGTGTTTCTCTCTCTCACACCGTGTTTTTCTCTCTCTCTCACACCGTGTTTTTCTCTCTCTCTCCCGCCCCCAGTGGCTCTCTCGGAGCTCTTTCCCCGCTCCCTGGCGCTGGGTTTGGAGCTCCGGGCCAAGGTGGCCGCGTTCACCCGCGCCAGGATCCGGGCGCTGCGGGCGGCCCAGCCCGGCCGCTTCGGCAACGTGGCGTGTGTGAGGGGCAACGCCATGAAACACCTGCCCCACTTCTTCCTGCGCGGCCAGGTGGGTCCTGGGGGGCTCAAACCACACCGTGCTGGGGTTCCTGTGTGCTCTGAACCCACAAACCCAACAGGGCTGGGGTTTCTGTGTGCTCTGAACCCACAAACCCAACAGGGCTGGGGTTTCTGTGTGCTCTGAACCCACAAACCAACAATCCTGGGATTTCTGTGTGCTCTGAACCCACAAACCCAACAATCCTGGGGTTTCTGTCCTCTGAACCCACCCTGAGAAACCCCAAAGCCACAGCACCTCCAACCGTCCCTGCGGTTCCTGTGTGCTCTGAACCCACAAACCAACAATCCTGGGGTTCCTGTGTGCTCTGAACCCACAAACCAACAGTCCTGGGGTTCCTGTGTGCTCTGAACCCACAAACAACAATCCTGGGGTTCCTGTGTGCTCTGAACCCACAAACCAACAATCCTGGGGTTCCTGTGTGCTCTGAACCCACAAACCAACAATCCTGGGGTTTCTGTGTGCTCTGAACCCACAAACCAACAATCCTGGGGTTCCTGTGTGCTCTGAACCCACCCTGAGACCCCAAACCCAACAGTGCTGGATTTCTGTCCTCTGAACCCACCCTGAGAGACCCCAAACCCACAGCAACCCCTAAACATTGCTGGGAATCTCTGTGTCCTCTGACCCACCCAAGAGCCCCAAACCCAAAAGCCCTGGGAATTTCTGTCTTCTGAACCCACCCTGGGAGCCACAAAGCCAACAGTGCTGGGATTTCTGTGCCCTGAACCCACCTGAGAGACCCCAAATCCCACCCTGAGACACCCCAAATCCCCTAAACAGTCCCTGAATTTCTGTGTGCTCTGAACCCACCCTGAGAGACCCCAAACCCAACAATCCTGGGATTTCTGTGCTCTGAACCCACCTGGGAGCCACAAACCTCCTGAGCAGTCCCTGGGAATTTCTGTGTCCTCTGACCCACCCTGAGACCCTCCAAAACTCACAGGATCCCCCCCCAAACACTGCTGGGAAATTTCTGTGTCCTCTGACCCCACCCCAAGAGCCCAAACCCAACAATCCTGGATTTCTGTGCCCTGAACCCACCCTGGGAGCCACAAACCCAACAGTGCTGGGATTTCTGTGCCCTGAACCCACCCTGAGAGACCCCAAATCCCCTGAACAGTCCCTGGGGTTCCTGTGTGCTCTGAACCCACCCTGAGAGACCCCAAACCCAACAATCCTGGGATTTCTGTGCTCTGAACCCACCCTGGGAGCCACAAACCTCCTGAGCAGTCCCTGGAAATTTCTGTGTCCTCTGACCCCACCCCAAGAGCCCCAAACCCAACAGTCCTGGGAATTTCTGTCTTCTGAACCCACCCCAAGAGCCCCAAACCAAAAGCCCTTGGGATTTCTGTGCCCTGAACCCGCCCTGAGAGACCCCAAATCCCCCAAAAACCCTGAGCACTGGGGTTCCTGTGTGCTCTGAACCCACAAACCCAACAGTGCTGGGATTTCTGTGTGCTCTGAGACCCCCCCCCAAAATCCACAGCGCCCCTCCTAAGCTCCCTGAAATTTCTGTGTCCTCTGAACGCACCCTGAGAGCCACAAACCCAACAGTGCTGGGGGATTTGTGCCCTCTGAGACCCCCCCGAAACCCAGAGCAGCCCCCCAAACACTGCTGGGAATTTCTGTGTCCTGTGAGCCCACCCTGAGAGACCCCAGACCCACAGAAACCCCCCCCCCCCCCTCAAAGCTTCCTGGGGTTTCTGTGTGCTCTGAGACCCCCCTGAGACCCCCCCAAACCCAACAGTGCTGGGGTTTCTGTCCCCTGAACCCACCCTGAGACCCCCCCAAACCCAACAGTGCTGGGGTTTCTGTCCCCTGAACGCACCCTGAGAGACCCCAAATCCCACCCTGAGAGACCCCAAACCCACAGAAACCCCCCCCCAAAGCTTCCTGGGGTTTCTGTGTGCCCTGAGACCCCCCTGAGACCCCCCCAAAGCCAACAGTGCTGGGGTTTCTGTCCCCTGAACGCACCCTGAGAGACCCCAAATCCCACCCTGAGAGACCCCAGACCCACAGAAACCCCCCCCCAAAGCTTCCTGGGGTTTCTGTGTGCTCTGAGACGCCCCCAAACCCCACAGCACCCCTCCTAAGCTCCCTGAAATTTCTGTGTCCCCTGAACCCACCCTGAGAGACCCCAAATCCCACCCTGAGAGACCCCAAACCCACAGAAACCCCCCCCCCCAAAGCTTCCTGGGGTTTCTGTGTGCCCTGAGACCCCCCTGAGACCCCCCCAAACCCAACAGTGCTGGGGTTTCTGTCCCCTGAACCCACCCTGAGAGACCCCAAATCCCACCCTGAGAGACCCCAGACCCACAGAAACCGCCCCCCCCCAAAGCTTCCTGGGGTTTCTGTGTGCTCTGAGACCCCCCCAAACCCCACAGCACCCCTCCTAAGCTCCCTGAAATTTCTGTGTCCCCTGAACCCACCCTAAGAGACCCCAGACCCACAGAACCCCCCCCCAAAGCTTCCTGGCATTTCTGTGTGCCCTGAGACCCCCCTGAGACCCCCCCAAACCCACAGAAACCCCCCCCCAAAGCTTCCTGGGGTTTCTGTGTGCTCTGAGACCCCCCTGAGACCCCCCCCAAACCCCCAACAGTGCTGGGGTTTCTGTGTGCCCTGAGACCCCCCTGAGACCCCCCCAAAGCCAACAGTGCTGGGGTTTCTGTCCCCTGAACGCACCCTGAGAGACCCCAAATCCCACCCTGAGAGACCCCAAACCCTCGGGGCCCTGTGGAACACCTGCCCCCCCCTTCCCCTGGCACCCCCTAAAACACCTCCAGCACCCCCTGAACCCCCCAGGACCCCTCTGGGGGGGGGAAATGGGGGGCACTGAGGGTTATGGGGTGGCACTGGGGGTGGCACTGGGGATTATGGGGGGGCACTGGAGGTTTTGGTATGGCACTGGGGGGTTTGGGGTGGCACTGGGGGGTTTTGGGTGGCACTGGGGGGTTTGGGGTGGCACTGGGGGGTTTTGGGTGGCACTGGAGGGTTGGGGTGGCACTGGGGGGGTTTGGGGTGGCACTGGGAGGGTTTTGGGTGGCACTGGAGGGTTTGGGGTGGCACTGGGGGGGTTTGGGGTGGCACTGGGGGGTTTTGGGTGGCACTGGAGGGTTTGGGGTGGCACTGGGAGGGTTTGGGGTGGCACTGGGGGGGTTTGGGGTGGCACTGGGAGGGTTTGGGGTGGCACTGGGGGTTTTGGGTGGCACTGGGAGGGTTTGGGGTGGCACTGGGGGGTTTTGGGTGGCACTGGGGGGTTTGGGGTGGCACTGGGGGGCTTTTGGGTGGCACTGGGGGGGGTTTGGGGTGGCACTGGATGTTTTGGTATGGCACTGAGAGGGTTTGGGGTGGCACTGGTGGGATTTTGGGTGGCACTGGGGGGGTTTGGGGTGGCACTGGGGGGTTTGGGGTGGCACTGGTGGGTTTGGGGTGGCACTGGGGGGTTTTGGGTGGCATTGGGGGGGTTTGGGGTGGCACTGGGGGGGTTTGGGGTGGCACTGGTGGGTTTGGGGTGGCACTGGGGGGGTTTTGGGTGGCACTGGGAGGGTTTGGGGTGGCACTGGGGGGTTTTGGGTGGCACTGGGGGGTTTGGGGTGGCACTGGGAGGGTTTGGGGTGGCACTGGGAGGGTTTGGGGTGGCACTGGGGGGGTTTGGGGTGGCACTGGGGGGGTTTGGGGTGGCACTGGAGGGTTTGGGGTGGCACTGGGAGGGTTTGGGGTGGCACTGGAGGTTATAGGGTGACACTGGGAGGGTTTGGGGTGGCACTGGGAGGGTTTGGGGTGGCACTGGGGGTTTTGGGTGGCACTGGGGGTTTGGGGTGGCACTGAGGGTTATGGGGTGGCACTGAGAGGGTTTGGGGTGGCACTGGAGGTTACAGGGTGGCACTGGGTGTTTGGGGTGGCACCAGGGCACAGCTCCACCACTACGCCCCTGGGTCCCTTTAGGCTCCCAGCACCACCCTGAAACCCCCTGGCTCCCCCTGAGCCCCCCAAAACCTCCCGACCCCCCCTCGGGACCCCCTCAGGCCCCCCCTGCCCGTCCCACGGGACCCCCATGCCCGTTCCCTGCCCGAGCTGCGCTCCCTGCGGGCTCTGTGGGCTTGGGGGGCTCGGGGGCTTTGGGGGGCAGTGCCAGGGGGTGCTGCCCCCCCCATTGACGCTGCCCCCCCCCCCACTGGTGCCCCCCCAGCTCTCCAAGCTGTTTTTCCTCTTCCCTGACCCCCATTTCAAGCGCACCAAGCACAAGTGGAGAATCATCAGCCCGGCCATGCTGGCGGAGTACGGCTTCGTGCTGCGCCCTGGGGTGAGCCCCGAAACCCTGAGAGCCCTGAGAGCCCCCTGAGACCCCCCCTGAGACCCCCTGAAATCACCTGAGACCCCCTGAGACCCCTGAGACACCCCCCAAAACCCCTGAGACACCCTGAGACCCCCAAAATCCCCTGAGACCCCTGAGACCCCTGAGACCCCTCTAAAACCACCTGAGACCCCCCTGAGACCCCCTGAGACTCCCTGAAATCACCTGAGACCCCCCTGAGACCCCCCCAAAACCCCTGAGACCCCCCTGAGACCCCCAAAATCCCCTGAGACCCCCTGAGACCCCTCTAAAACCATCTGAGACCCCCCTGAGACCCCCCTCAAAACCCCTGAGACCCCTCTAAAACCACCTGAGACCCCCCCTCAAAACCCCTGAGACCCCCTGAGACCCCTCTAAAACCACCTGAGACCCCCTGAGACCCCTGAGACCCCCAAAATCCCCTGAGACACCCTGAGACCCCCTGAACCTTCTGAGACACCCTGAGATCCCCCTGAACTCCCCCAGAACCCCCTGAGACCCCCCCCTAAAACCACCGGAGACCCCTGAGACCCCCAAAATCCCCTGAGACACCCTGAGACCCCACCCTGAGCCCCCCCCCCAAACCCCTGAGACCCTCTGACACACCCAGAACCCCCAGAGACCACCTGAGACCCCCCTAAAACCACCTGAGACCCCCTGAGACCCCCAAACCCGCCTGAGACCCCGCTGAAACCCCCCCTGATCCCCCCCCCCCAAATCTCCTGAACCTCCTGGCACCCTCTGAGACCCCCAGAACCCCCTGAGCCCCCCTGAGCTCCCTGAAAACCCCAAAACCTCCTGGGCCCCTCTGAGCCCCCAACCCTGAGACCCCCTAAACCCCCCTGAAACCCCTTGAGCCCCCCAAAACCTCCCGAGCCCCCCTGAGACCCCCAAAACCCCTGAGACCCCCCCTGAAACCCCTGGGCCCCTCTGAGACCCCAACCTTGAGACCCCCCTGAACCTCCTGAAAGCCTCTGAGCCCCCCAAAACCTGAGCCCCCCCCCCAAACCCCGAGTCCCCATGAAATCCCCCAGAACCTCCTGAGCCCCCCCCAAGTTCCCTGAAATCCCCTGAGCCCCCCAAAACCCCTGAGCCCCCCCCCAGAACTGCCCCAAAACCCCCTGAGCCCCCCAAAACCCCTGAGCCCCCCAAAACCCCTCCAGTGTCCCTGATCCTGGAGCCCCCCCAGGGCCCAGGGGGGATATTGGGGTGTCATTGTGGTTTTTGGGGTGCAGGGCCTGGTGTACACGGTGTTTTTGGGGTACACTCTGGTTTTTGGGGTGCAGGGCCTGGTGTACACGGTGATTTTGGGGTACACTCTGGTTTTGGGGTACACTGTGGTTTTGGGGTACCCCGGGCCTGGTGTATGCGGTGTTTTTGGGGTGTCACTGTGGTTTTTGGGGTACACTCTGGTTTTTGGGGTACCCAGGGCCTCGTGCACACGGTGTTTGGTTTTGGGGTACACTCTGGTTTTTGGGGTGTCTGTGTTTTTGGGGTGCAGGGCCTGGTGTACATGGTGGTTTTGGTGTACATTCTGGTTTTGGGGTACACTCTGGTTTTTGGGGTGCAGGGCTTGGTGTACACGGTGGTTTTGGGGTACATTGTGTTTTTTGGGGTACCCAGGGCCTTGTGTACACGGTATTTTTGGTGTACATTCTGGTTTTGGGGTACACTGTGTTTTTCGGGTGCAGGGCCTTGTGTACACGGTGTTTTTGGGGTACATTTTGGTTTTGGGGTACACTGTGTTTTTGGGGTGCAGGGCCTGGTGTACACAGTGTTTTTGGGGTACATTGTGGTTTTTGGGGTACCCAGGGCCTGGTGTACACGGTGGTTTTGGGGTACACTGTGTTTTTGGGGTGCAAGGCCTTGTGTACACAGTGTTTTTGGGGTACATTGTGGTTTTGGGGTACACTGTGTTTTTGGGGTGCAGGGCCTGGTGTACACGGTGTTTTTGGGGTATATTGCGGTTTTTGGGGTACCCAGGGCCTGGTGTACACGGTGGTTTTGGGGTACATTCTGGTTTTGGGGTGTCACTCAGTTTTTGGGGTGCAGGGCCTGGTGTACACGGTGACGGACGTGCCCGAGCTGCACCAGTGGATGCTGCAGCATTTTGGGGAGCACCCCCTGTTCGAGCCCGTGCCCCCCGCCCAGCTGGTGAGGGCAACTGGGGAAACTGGGGGGGACTGGGGGAAATTGGGGGGCACTGGGGGGAATTAGGGGGCACTAGAGGAACTCGGGAACTGGGGGGCACTGGGGGGCACGGGGGGAATTAGGGGTACTGGGGGAAATTGGGGGGACTGGGAGAACTGAACTGGGGGGCAGTGGAAGAACTGGGGGGCACTGGGGGAATTGGGGGACACCGGGGGAAATTGAGGGGCACTGAACTGGGGGGCACTGGGGGAATTGGGAGGAATTGGGGGAACCGGGGGCACTGGGAGGAACTGGGGGAAATTGAGGGGCACGGTGGGCACTGAACTGGGAGCCAGTGGGCGAACTGGAGGGAACTGAGGTGTCACTGGGGGTGCCATGGGGGCACTGGGGTGGCACTGGAGATTAAGGGATGGCACAGGGAATTTTGGGGTGGCGCTGGAGGTTATCGGGTGGCATGGGGGCACAGCGGGCACTCACACAGGGGCAGCGCGGGGCTCGCTGGGGAGGTACCCGGTGTCCCTGACCCTGTCCCTCTGTCCCGGTGTCCCCTCGCTGTCCCACTGTTCCCCCGCTGTCCGCGCTGTCCCCTCACTGTCCCGTTGTCCCCGCTGTCCCTCTGTCCCGCTGTCCCGCTGTCCCCGGTCTCCCGTCGTCCCCTCGCTGTCCCCGGTGTCCTGGTGTCCACTGGGTGTTCCGCTGTCCCCTCGCTGTCTCCTCGCTGTCCCACTGTCCCGCTATCCCTCTGTCCCCGATGTCCCGCTGTCCCTCTGTCCCCGCTGTCCCTCTGTCCCCGCTGTCCCGCTGTCCCTTCGCTGTCCCGGTGTCCCCTCGCTGTCCCGATCTTCCCGTGTTGTCCCGGTGTCCCGCTGTCCCCCCACTGCCCGATTGTTCCGCTGTCCCCGCTGTCCCGTTGTCACCTCACTGTCCCTCTGTCCCCTCGCTGTCCCGTTGTCCCTGACGCTGTCCCGGTGTCTCGTCGCTGTCCCTCTGTCCCCGCTGTCCCCTCCCTGTCCCACTGTCCCCTCGCTGTCCCTCTGTCCCCGCTGTCCCCTCGCTGTCCCCGCTGTCCTTCTGTCCCCTCCCTGTCCCACTGTCCCCTCTGTCCCCGCTGTCCCTCTGTCCCCTCACTGTCCCTGCTCTCTGTCCGCGCTGTCCCGCTGTCCCCTCACTGTCCCTCTGTCCCCTCACTGTCCCCGCTGTCCCCTCACTGTCCCCGCTGTCCCCGCTGTCCCTCTGTCCCCTCGCTGTCCCCGCTGTCTCTCTGTCCCCGCTGTCCCTCTGTCCCCTCGCTGTCCCCTCACTGTCCCCTCTGTCCCGCTGTCCCCGCTGTCCCCTCGCTGTCCCCTCACTGTCCCCGCTGTCCCGTTGTCCCTGACGCTGTCCCTGCTGTCCCCTCGCTGTCCCCGCTGTCCCCTCACTGTCCCCGCTGTCCCGCTGTCCCTCTGTCCCCTCTGTCCCGCTGTCCCCGCTGTCCCCTCGCTGTCCCCTCACTGTCCCCTCACTGTCCCCGCTGTCCCCTCGCTGTCCCGTTGTCCCTGACGCTGTCCCCGCTGTCCCTCTGTCCCCGCTGTCCCTCTGTCCCCGCTGTCCCGCTGTCCCGCTGTCCCCTCACTGTCCCCTCTGTCCCGCTGTCCCCGCTGTCCCTTCGCTGTCCCCTCACTGTCCCCGCTGTCCCCTCGCTGTCCCCTCACTGTCCCCGCTGTCCCGCTGTCCCTCTGTCCCCGCTGTCCCTCTGTCCCCGCTGTCCCTCTGTCCCCGCTGTCCCTCTGTCCAGGCCGCGGACCCGCTGCTGCCGCTGCTGCCGGCGGTGACCGAGGAGGGGCAGCGGGCGCGGCGGGCGGGGCGCCCCCCCCAGCACCGCCGTGTTCCGCCGCCGCCCCGACCCCCCCGCGGCGGCACCGTGACCCCCCCGCGCCCCCTCCCCGTTTTGTAATAAAGTCACGAAATGTCCCCAAGGCTGCTCGGGGGGGGGGTCCCGGTGCCGGGAACGGGGCCTGGCGCCCGTTCCTGCCTCAGTTTCCCCATCGCAGAAAGCCCCGGGCTGGCGGTGCCGCCCCCCCCGCGCACACCGGGGGCTTCCCGGGGCTTCCCGGTGGGGCCGGGCGGGAATTGCGGGGAATGGGGGGGCGGGAAGTGGGGGGAGCCGTGAGCGCCCCCCGGGACCGGAGTGGTGTTACCGGGGGTACTGGCGGGACCGGGAGCGGGGGACACCGGGCGGGTCCCTTCCACCGGCGGGAACCGGCACCCCCCGACCCCCCAAAACATCCCGGGGGGTGCCGGGGGGGTTCTGGGGGTGTCACCGGGGTTTTGGGCTGTCAGGGATGTCCCTGGGGGATGCCAGGGGTGTCACCCGGTGGGGTTTGGGGTGCCGGCCGTGTCACCGGGGGGATTTTGGAGTTCTGGGGGTGTCACCGAGAGGGTTTGGGGGGTGTCGCTGGCCGAGTTTGGGGTGCCAGGGGCATCAGCAGGGGGTTCTGGGGGTGTCCCCTGGGGGGTTCTGGGGGTGTCACCGGGGTTGCTGGGGGTGTCACAGGGGAATTCGGGGTCGCGGGGGGTGTCACTGCAGGGTCGGGGATGTCACCGGGGGTTTTGGGGTTCTGGGGGTGTCACCGGGTGGGGTTTAGGGGTGTCGCCGAGGGTGTCACCGGAGCGATTTTGGGGTTCTGGGAGTGTCACCGAAAGGGTTTGGGGTGTCACTGGCCGAGTTTGGGGTGCCAGGGGCGTCACCGAAGGATTTTAGGGTTCTAGGGGTGTTACCGAGGGGGTTTGGGGTGCCAGGCTCATCACCGGAGGGTGCTGGGGGTGTCCCGGAGGGGGTTCTGGGGATGTCACCGGGGTTTGGGGTGCCGAGGGTGTCACCGGGGAGATTTTTTGGGTTCTGGGGGTGTCACCGGGGTTGCTGGGGGCGTCACTGAGGGTTGGTTTGGGGTTCTGGGGGTGCCACCGGGGGGTCCCGGGGGTGTCACAGGGGAATCTGGGGGTATCACCGGGGGGATTTTGGGGTTGTGACCGGGGTTGCTGGGGGTGTCACAGGGGATTTTGGGGGGCTGGGGGTGTTTACAGGGGTTTGGGGTGCCTGGGATCCCCGGAGGTTTGGGGTTCCGGGGGTGTCACAGGGGAATTTGGGGTGCCAGGGCTGTCCCCGAGGTTTTGGGGTCTCGGGTCCGTGCGCGCCCCCCGTTCTGCCCTCGCGTGTGCGCGCCTTGGGGGCGGGGCCACGGAGCCACGCCCGCCGCGCGCTGATTGGCCAGAAGGCCCCGCTATGCAAATCAGCCAGCGTGGAGGCGTGGCTTAGCTGTTTAGGGCGGGGCGTGAATCCCAATTTGGTGTTGTGGGGCGTGGTTTGTGCTCGGTGGGCGTGGCCCCTGCGGAGGGGGCGTGGCCTGCCCGGCTGCACGTGGGCGCTATAAAACCCCGGCCCGGGGCCCCCCCCGCAGTCGAGGCTCGGCCCCGCGGCCCCCCCGAACCCCGCTGTGATCCCCCGGTCCCTCCCGGTTCCCCCCGAGCCCCGCCGGGTCCGGCAGCGCCCTCCCGCCTCCCCCGGTGTCCCCCGAGCCCCGGTGGTGTCCCCGCCATGTCCCCCGGTCTCCGCCTGCCCGCCCGGGCCGCGCTCCTGTCCCGCTCCCCGCCCGAGCCGGGGCTCCCCCCCCGAGCCCCTCCGGTCCCCGCCGCCCCCTCCCCGCCCTCCCGGAGCCCCCCGGAGCCCTCCCGGCCCCGGGGCCTGGCCGAGATGCCCGGACCGAGCTCCGCCGCCTTCATCTTCGAGCTGCTGTGCCGGGGCGGCGTGCGGAGGCTGCACGAGATGCAGGTAAATGGGGTGGGGGCTCCCCCCGAGACCCCCGGGGGAGGAGGAGGCGGGGGGGGCGGGGGGCCCATTGCCGCTGCTTCGGAGCCTGGGGGGGACAGAGCCCCCCAGATTGGGGACAGGGGTTGGAGGAGATGGGGGGACCCAGCGAGACCCGGGGACAGCAGCCTGGTGACGCCGTCCTGGCTGGGGGGACACCAGAGCCACCAGCGCGAGTGTCCGAGGGGACGGGGGGGACCGCGGTCCTCCCACCCGGGGGGGACAGGGGACTCGGATCTCTGTCCCCGGGGCTGGGTGGGGTCGGGACACCCCGAGGTGCCCCCGGGACTCGCGGAGGTGGCGCTGGGACCCCGAGCTGGGCACGGCCAGAGCAGCCCCGGCTCGGGGAGGACAGCGGGGATGGGGACGGGGCCACCCCCGGGGGGCACAGAGGGACAGGGACGGGGCCACCCCCGGGTGGGCAGCGGCACCGAGGCCAGGGACAGTGTGACAGCAGGGCCGGGAGGGCAGGGACACCAGGACCTGCCCGTGTCCCGCGTCCCCCTGAGCAGCCCCGGGCACCGCCCGAGCCCGGTGTGACCCCCGGTGTCCCCCGTTGAGACCCTCGGTGTGACCCTCAGTGACACTCGGTGACACCGATCCCCCCTTACCGGTTCATGCCCGGTCCTGGTCCATACCCGGTCCCGGTTCGGGCCGGTGTGACCCCCGCACTGTGTCCCCACCTGGTACCTGCCCGGTCCCGGTTTGATCCGGTGCGAACCCCCCGGTGCCGGTGCCGGTCCCGGTTCGGTCCCGGTGTGACTCCTCCGTGTCCTCCCCGCCCCCGGTCCATTCCCGGTCCCAGCTCGGCCCGGCGCGATTTCCCCGGTTCCGGTCCGTTCCCGCAGGTGCACGGCCGGTCCCGGTTCGGCCCGGTGTGGCGGGCCCGCTTCGGGCCGGTGCTCACGGTTCACGTGGCCGAGCCCGCGCTCGTGGCCCAGGTGCTGCGGCAGGAGGGCCCCGAGCCCCGGCGCGCCCTCAGCTGCCCCTGGAAACAGCACCGGGAGCTGCGGGGGGCACCGGGGGGGCTCCTGACCCTGTGAGTGCCGCGACCGGGGCAAATTCGGGGGAAAATTGGGGTGGATTTGGGAAAAATTTGGAGGAAATTTGGGGGAAACTTAGCGGGGATTTGTGCCTGGGCCCGGGGGCGCTCAGGGGGGGAGGCCTTGGGCTGGGCTGGGGTTGGGGGCTCCCTGTGGGATTTGGGGAGGGGCTGGGGGCTCCCTGTGGGATTTGGGGAGGGGCTGGGGGCTCCCTGTGGGATTTGGGGAGGGGCTGGGGGCTCCCTGTGGGATTTGGGGAGGGGCTGGGGGCTCCCTGTGGGATTTGGGGAGGGGCTGGGGGCTCCCTGTGGGATTTGGGGAGGGGCTGGGGGCTCCCTGTGGGATTTGGGGGTCCCCGCGGGCTCTCTGGGCCTGGCGGTGTCCGTGCCCCCACCGGGGCTCCCCCCCCGCCCGTTCCGGGAAGGGCCCGTGGGGTGCGGGGGGGGCCCGGGGGTGACTCAGGCGTGATTCAGCCCCCCCTCCCCTCCCCCCCCCGCCCCCCCCGGATGTGAGTAACTGCCCGGGGGGGGCCCAGCCCCGCGTGGGCCGGGGGAGGGACCCCGAACCCCCCAAACCCCCCCCGGCCGTCCCCAGCACGGGAACGGGGCCCGGGGGCTCTCACGGGTGCCCCGGTGACAGCTGCGGGGGGGGGCTGTGTCCCCTGTGTGTCCCCTGTGTGTCCCCTGTGTGTCCCCTGTGTGTCACCTGTGTCCCCTGTGTGTCCCCTGTGTGTCCCCTGTGTCCCACCTGTGTCCCATTTGTGTCCCCTGTGTCCTGCCTTTGTCGTCTGCATCCCACCTGTGTCCTGCTCGTGTCCTACTTATGTCACCTGTGTCCCCATGTCCTACCTGTGTCCCCTGTGTGTCCCCTGTGTGTCCCCTGTGTCCCATTTGTGCCCCATCTGTGTCCCTTGTGTGCTTCGTGTCCCACCTGTGTTCCCCGCGTGGTCCCCGTGTCCTGCCCATGTCCCCCTGTGTCCCTGTTCTCTGTCCCTGCCATGTCCCTGTCCTTCACCCCTGTCCCCATCCACATCCCCCGTGTCCCTGTCGCCCTCTTCCCGCGTGTTCCCATGTCCCCGCGTCCCCTCCGTGCCCGGTGTCACCTGTGTCCCTATGCCCCAGCCATGTCCTCTGTGTCCCCATGTCCCCCACACGTCCTCATGTCCCCCATGTCCCCTCCTGTGCCATGTCCCTTATGTCCCATCCTATGCCCTCTGTCCCCTGCTGTGCCATGCCCTCTGTGTCCCCCATGTGCCCCACACACATCCTCATGTCCCCCATGTCCCCATCCTGTCCCCTGTCCCCCCCGTCCCGCGACTCTGTCCCCGTGCCCTGTGTCCCCCCTGTCCCCCTGGCGCTGTCCCTTGTCCCCCTTGTCCCCATCCTGTCCCCCCTGTCCCCCTGACGCTGTCCCTGTTCCCCGTGTTCCATCCTGTGCCACGTCCCCCTGTCCCCCCTGTTCCCTTTGTCCGCCTGACGCTGTCCCTTGTCCCCCTTGTCCCATCCTGTACCATGTCCTCCATCCCCTGTGTCCCCCGACTCTGTCCCTGTCCCCATCCTGTCCCCCTGTCCCCATGACACTGTCCCTGTTCCCCTGTCGCTGTCCCTGTCCCCATGTCCCCATCCTGTCCCCATCCCCCTGTCCCCCATCTCTGTCCCTGTCCCCCCTGTCCCCCATATCCTCCTGTCTTCCTGACATTGTCCCTGTCCCTTTGTCCCCCTTGTGTCCCTGTCCCCATCCTGTCCTTGTCTCCCTGTCCCCCATGTCCCCATCCTGTCCCTCTTCTCTGTGACGCTGTCCCTGTCCCCTGTCTCCTGTGTCCCCGCTGTCCCCCTGACTCTGTCCCCAATGTCCCCAGGGAGGGCGATGCGTGGCGCGGCTCCCGGCGGCTCCTGACGCTGTCCCTGTCCCCCCTGTCCCCATGTCCCTATGACTCTGTCCCTGTCCCCGCTGTCCCCATGTCCATATGACTCTATCCCTGTCCCCGCTGTCCCCCTGACTGTCCCCAATGTCCCCAGGGAGGGCGACGCGTGGCGCGGCTCCTGTCACTGTCCCTGTCCCCTATCCCTCTGTGTCCCCGCTGTCCCCCTGACTGTCCCCAATGTCCCCAGGGAGGGCGACGCGTGGCGCGGCTCCTGTCGCTGTCCCTGTCCCCTATCCCTCTGTGTCCCCGCTGTCCCCCTGACTGTCCCCAATGTCCCCAGGGAGGGCGATGCGTGGCGCGGCTCCCGGCGGCTCCTGACGCTGTCCCTGTCCCCCCTGTCCCCATGTCCCTATGACTCTGTCCCTGTCCCCGCTGTCCCCCTGACTGTCCCCAATGTCCCCAGGGAGGGCGATGCGTGGCGCGGCTCCCGGCGGCTCCTGGCCCGGGCCCTGCTCCGCCCGGGCGCTGCCGAGGCCTTCGCGCTCCCGGTGGCCGCGGCCGTGACCGAGCTCGTGGCGCGGCTGCGGCGGCTGCGGCGGCGCCACCCCCGGGGGCTCGTGCGCGACATCGGCACCGAATTCAACCGGTTCGGGCTCGAGGGTGAGCGGGAGCCCGAAACGGGGAGAGGGGAACCCCGAAATGGGGATGGGGGACCCCAAATGGGGAGAGGGACCCCAAATGCGGAGGAGGGAGCTCGAAATGGGGAGGGGGGAGCCCGAAATGGGAGGGGGACCCCAAATGGGGATGGGGGAACGCGAAATGGGGATGGGAAACCCGAAATGGGGAGGGGGAACCCCGAAATGGGGAGGGGGGAACCCCGAAATGGGGAGGGGGAGCCCGAAATGGGGATGGGGGAGACCGAAATGGGGAGGGGAACACCGAAATGGGGAGGGGGGAGCCCGAAATGGGGATGGGAAACCCGAAATGGGGAGGGGGGAGCCCGAAATGGGGAGGGAGACCCCGAAATGGGGAGGGGGGAACGCGAAATGGGGATGGGAACCCGAAATGGGAGGGGGACCCCGAAATGGGCAGGGGGGAGCCTGAAATGGGGAGGGGGAAACCCGAAATGGGGATGGGAAACCCGAAATGGGGAGGGGGAACCCCAAAATGGGGAGGGGGAGCCCAAAATGGGGAGGGGAAACCCGAAATGGTGAGGGGAACCCCGAAATGGGGAGGGGGAGCCCAAAATGGGAGGGGGAGCCCGAAATGGTGAGGGGAAACCCAAAATGGGGAGGGGGAACCCCGAAATGGGGAGGGGGACCCCGAAATGGGGAGGGGAACCCCGAAATGGGCAGGGGGGAGCCCGAAATGGGGAGGGGAACCCCAAAATGGGGATGGGGAACACCAAAAGGGGGTTTGGGCTTCCAGAAGGGAGTGGAGCAGCCTGAAAGGGACGGAGAAACCCGAAAAAGAGGAGGGGGTATCCCAAAAGGGGATGGGGAACCCCAAAGAGGGATGGGGAACCCTGAAATGTGGTTGAGGAACCTCAAAAAGGGAAGGGGGCACCCTAAACGGAGAGGGGGGATTCTGAAAGAGATGGGGGATCCTGAAAAGATTGGGGAACCCCAAAGGGGATGGGGCACCCCAAAAGGGAGGGGGAGTCCTAAAGAGCTGGGACCCCCACGGGGACCCCCCGTACCCCCCATGGGCACCCCGGGTCTCCTCCCACCCCCAGGGGTCCCCAGGTCCCCCCATGGTGCTCCCTGTGTCCCACAAGGCTCCAGGGCACTTCTGTCCCCCGGTGTCCCCAGGGACTCTCGGATCCCCCTCAGTGTCCCCACGTCCCAATGTCCCCAGGGTCCCCATGTCCCAATGGTCCCTGTGTCCCAGTGTCCCCACGTCCCAATGTCCCCAATGTTTCCAATGTCCCCATTGTCCCAGTGTCCCCATGTTCCTCTGTCCCAGTGTCCCCATGTCTCATGTCCCCATGTCCCTGGTGTCCCCCTGTCTCCCTGTCCCAGTGTCCCAATGTCCCCAATGTCCCCTGTCCCACAGCCATCTCCTGGGTGCTGTTCTCCTCCCGCCTGGGCTGCCTTGGGGACCCTGGGGACAGCGGGGACAGCGGTGACACCGAGGCCGTGCTGCAGAGCGTGGGGGCGGTGCTGGCGCTGACCCTGGTGACAATGGCACTGCCACGTCCCCTCCTGCGCCTCGTCCCCGCGCCCTGGGACGCCTTCTGCCACGCCTGGGACCAGCTCTTCGCCTTCGGTGAGGGACAGGGGACACGGGGACAGGGGGACATTGTGGTGACCTCCCATGGGGACACCATTGGTGACCTCACATGGGGACACAGGGACACGGGGGACACCGTGGTGACCTCCCATAGGAACATGGGGCCATCCCATGGGGACACCAGGACATCCCATGGGGACATCATATGGGGACACGGGGACATCCCAGAGGGATATGGAGATGTCCCACAGCCATGGGGACACGGGGACATGGGGACACTCCTGATCACCTTCAGCCAAGGGAACAGGGGGGACACCGTGGTGACCTCCCATGGGGACATGAGGACATCCCAGTGGGATTTGGGGATGTCCCGTGGCCATGGGAACATGGGGACATTCCTGCTGGCCTTCAGCTGAGGGGACACGGGGACACAGCGGGTCATCCCAGGGCTGTGGTGAGGGGACACAGGGGACATGGGGACATCCAAGGGACACAGACACACCCCGTGGGGTCACAGGGATGTCCCGTGACAGTCCCCTGCCATGTCCCACGCTGATGGCACGTGGCCCTGGTGACACCGATGGGGACTTGGTGACAATGCATGGCCACTGTGGCACTGATGGCACTGTCGGCCGTTGTTGTCCCCAGCCAAGGGACACGTGGACCGGCGCGTGGCCGCGGTGGCAGCGCGGGGGCCGCTGGCCGAGGGGGACACGTGTGTCACCGACCTGCTGGCCCGGGAGCGCGTCCCTGTCACCAGCATCTATGGGAACGTCACCGAGCTGCTGCTGGCCGGGGTGGACACGGTGAGGAGGTGGCACCGCGGTGTCCCCGCTGTCACCGCGGGCCCCGCTGATGTCACCGCGTGTCCCCAGGTGGCCAGCACGCTGGCATGGAGCCTGTACGAGCTGGCACGGAACCCGGGGGCGCAGGCGGCCCTGCACCGCCAGCTGCTCGCTGCCACTGCCACCAACGGCGGTGACAGTGACAGTGCCACCACCGAGCGTGCCACTGCCGCTGCCACCGCCGCCGCGCTGGGACGGCTGCCACTGCTGCGGGCGGTGGTGAAGGAGACCCTCAGGTGACAGGGACACGGGGACATGGGGACAGTGATGGGACATGGGGACAGTGATGGGACATGGGGACATGGGGACAGTGATGGGACATGGGGACAGTGATGGGACATGGAGGCAGGAACATGGCCACAGGGACACAGGGCTGGGGACATGGGGACAGTGATGGGACATGGGGACAGTGATGGGACATGGGGACATGGAGGCAGTGATGGGACATGGGGACATGGGGACAGTGATGGGACATGGGGACAGTGATGGGACACGGGGGCAGGAACATGGCCACAGGGACACAGGGCTGGGGACATGGGGACACTGATGGGACATGGGGACAGTGATGGGACATGGGGATGGGGACATGGGGAGAGAGGGATTGGGATATGGGGACAGGAACACAGAGGGACACAGGGATGGGGACACAGGGACATGGGGACAGTGATGGGACATGGGGACAGTGATGGGACATGGGGACATGGAGGCAGTGATGGGACATGGGGACATGGGGACACTGATGGGACATGGGGACACTGATGGGACATGGGGATGGGGACATGGGGAGAGAGGGATTGGGATATGGGGACAGGAACACAGAGGGACACAGGGATGGGGACACAGGGACATGGGGACAGTGGGAATGGGGACATGGGGACAGGGGGAGAGGGATTGGGATATGGGGACACCGATGGGACATGGGGACAGGAACAGGGACACAGGGACACAGGGGTGGGGACACGGGGACAGTGATGGGACATGGAGACAATGGCAATGGGGACATGGGGAGAGGAATTGGGATATGGGGACAGGAACAAGGACAGACACAGGGATGGGGACACAGAAATGGGGACACAGAGACATAGGGACAATGGGAATGGGGACATGGGGACAGGAACATGGACACAGGGACATGGGGACACAGAAATGGGGACAATGGGAATGGGGACATGGGGAGACGGATTGGGATATGGGGACGGGAACACAGAGGGACACAGGGATGGGGACATGGGGACACAGGGACATGGGGATGGGGACAGTGATGGGACATGGAAAGGACTTGGGACATGGGGAGAGGGACACGGGGAAAGGGATTGGGGGACAGGAACACAGAGGGACACCGGGACATGGGGACACCGGGACATGGGGACAGTGGGAATGGGGACATGGGGACAGGGGGAGAGGGATTGGGATATGGGGACAGGAACATGGATACAGGGATGGGGACACAGAAATGGGGACATGGGGACATGGCCAGGGGTGAGGGACACAGATGGGAATGGGACAGGGATGTGGATAAAGACGGGGACAGGGACAGAACAGGAATGGGGATGGGACAGGATGGGTTTGGGGACAAAATGGGGACAGGGATGGGGACAAGGAGGAGGACAGGGCGGGGATGAGGATGGGACAATGAAGGGATGAAGACGAGGATGAGGATGAGGATGAGGATGAAGGTGGGGACAGGATGAGGTCAGGGACAGGGAGGTGACACCAGCTGTCCCCCCCCCAGGCTGTACCCCGTCATCCCGGCCAATGCCCGCGTTGTCCCCGAGTGTGACATCCGCGTCGGTGACTACCTGGTGCCACGCCAGGTGAGCCGGGGGACACCCCACAGCCCGGGGCTCCCGGTGTCCCCAGGGTGTGCCCAGGGTGTCCCCGGGGTGTCCCCACTGAACCCCGTGTCCCCGCAGACCCTCATCACCCTGTGCCATTACGCCACATCCCGTGACAGCCGCTACTTCCCGCCGCCTGACGCCTTCCGCCCGGAGCGCTGGCTGCGCCACGGGGACAGCGGGGACACCGCTGGGGACACCCCCGGGGACACCCCCGGGGACACCCCCGGGGACACCCCCGGCCCCAGGCACCCCTTTGCCTCCCTGCCCTTCGGCCTCGGCCCTCGCAGCTGCGTCGGGCGCCGCCTGGCCGAGCTGCAGCTGCACATTGGCGCTGGCACAGGTGGGTGTCCCGTGTCCCCGTGTCCCCGTGTCCCCTGTCCCCACGGTGTCCCCACGGGGTCACTCACTGTCCCTGTCCCCCAGATCCTGCTGCGCTTCGAGGTGCGGCCGGAGCCCCGGGGGGGGCCGCGTGCGCCCCATGACCCGAACCCTGCTGGCCCCCGGGGCCCCCATCAGCCTGCGCTTCCTCGAGAGGTGACACCGGGGACATGGGGACACTGGGGACACTGCAGATACATGGGGACAGCGGGGACACTGGGGACGTGGGGACACCAGGGAACTGGGGACATGAGGACACTGGAGACACCAGGGACACCGGAGATACACGGGGACACTGGGGACACCGGAGATACACGGGGACACTGGGGACACCAGGGACAGAGGACATCAGAGACTCTGGAGACATTGAGACACCAGGGACACCAGGGACATTGGGGACACCAAAGACTCTGGAGATACATGGGGGACACAGAGGACACCAGGGACATAGGGACACCAGGGAGACCTTGACCCCAGCGGTGACTTCACCACCAGTGATGGCACCGACCCCAGTGGTTGCCTTGACACCTCAGTGTCCCCAGTGCCATCCCAGCCCTGTCCCTGTGTGTGACTCCAGCCCTGTGGTGACCCCAGCCCCCCAGAGGTGGCCCTGACCCCTCGGTGACATTGGCTGTGGTGGCAGCAGCCCATGGCGCTGCTGGCTGTGGCAGTGTCACACACCCTGTGCTGGCCTTGTCCCCAGTGTGTCCCCAACCCCGTGGGAACCTCAGCCTTGGTGGTGGCCGTGACTCCCTGCTGGTGGCCTTGTCCCCAGGGTGTCCCCAACCCCATGGGGGTGACTCTGTGGTGGTGGCCTTGACCCTGTGTGTCCCAACCCTATGGGGGTGACTCCCTGCTGCTGGCCTTGTCCCAAGGTGCCCCCCCGGGGGGGGTCAGGTTTATTTATTAGCAAATAAAGCAATTTTGGGGTTTTGGCATTTTGGGGTTTTGCAGCTCCGCTCTCCCCTCCCCCAGCCCGTGACTCAGCCCTCCCCCCCATGCCCCGCCCTGCCCAGGTGTGCCCGGGGGTGAGGTGGCACCGCGGGGGGGGCACACAGGGACCCCCGGGCACGTCACGGTGCCCATGGGGGGTGTTGGGGGTGTCGGGACCCCCCGTGGGGTTTAACCCGGTCGGTGCCACCCTCGCTGGGGGGGGGGGGGGGGGGGGGGTCAATGTCGCAGGTGGGGGGGGCGCTGACGTCAGCACAGGGGACTCTGGACCCTCGAGGGGACCCTGGGGCAGCCGAGCGTGGTGACCCCCCCTGCCCGGGACACCCCCTCCCCCCCCCGGGCCGGGACACCCCTCCCCCAGTGCGGGGGGGATCCCTCGGGCTGGAGATTGGCACGGGGCTCACCTGGGCACCCCCCCGGAGGTGACCTGGGCACGCTGAGCTCACTGGGGCACCCCTGAGCTCACCTGGGCAGCGCCGAGCTCACCCTGGCAGTGCTGGGCTCACCTGGGCACCGCCCCCAAAACTCACCTGGGCACCCCCCCAAGCTCACCTGGGCACCCCCAAGCTCACCCTGGCAGTGCTGGGCTCACCTGGGCACCGCCCCAAAACTCACCTGGGCACCCCCCCAAGCTCACCTGGGCACCCCCAAGCTCACCCTGGCAGTGCTGGGCTCACCTGGGCACCGCCCCCAAAACTCACCTGGGCACCCCCCCAAGCTCACCTGGGCACCCCCAAGCTCACCCTGGCAGTGCTGGGCTCACCTGGGCACCCCCCAAGCTCACCTGGGCACCACCCCTGAGCTCACCTGGGCAGTGCTGAGCTTACTTAGGCACTCCCGAGGTCACCTGGGCACCCCGAATCATCTGGGCACCTGAGCTCATCTGGGCACCCCCCTGAGCTCACCTGGGCACTGGGGTCACCGGGGTGGGCATTGAGAACAGAGGGGGAATTCGGGGGGCTGGGCTGGGCGGTGGGGGGCACTGGGGCTCCGTGCCCCCCCAGGGTGGCACAGCACGAGCCCGTGGCCAAGCCGGGCACAGGCAGCTCCCGCGAGCGGCTCCGCGGGCCCCGCGTGGCACCGGGGAACGGGCAGTGGCCCACGGGGGGGTTCGGGGTGCCCCCCAGCACCTGCGGGGGCGGCTCTGCTCGGGCACCCCAACATCGGCTGGTGAGAGCCCGGACTGCCCGGGGCAACTGGGAACGGGGTGCCAGGGATGGGGTGGGGGTGCAGGGGTGGGATGGGGTGGGGGTGCCAGGGGTGGGATGGGGGTCCCGGAGCAGTTTTGCGGGTGCCAGGGAAATTTTGGGGTCCTGGAGCAGGGATGGGGGGCACGGGTGAGCACGGGGGGCACTGGGGGTCCTGATGGGGCAGCTGCGGGGACACACGAGGGCACCAGGGGAGGGACACCAGGGCTGGGACTGAGGACACTCCAGGGGACATGTGGGGGCACCAGGGGAGGGGACACAAAAGTTGGCACTGGGGACACTCTGCTCTGTGTGTGACCATTGGGGACACCAGGCCGGGGACAGGGTGGCACCTCCCCACCCCCCCCCGAGCTCTGCACCCCCCTGGGGAGGGGTCACAGCGGTGTCCCTGAGTGTCCTGCCCTGTCCCCTGTCCCCTGTCCCCTGTCCCCTCCCTGTCCCTGCTGACCCTCAGCCCGTCCTTGGGCACCGGTACCTGTGTGTGTGGGGGGGGGGTGTTACCCCGCCCCCCCAAAAATATCCCCCTGAACATCCCAGGACCCTCAGAGCGGTGTGCTGCAATCGTGGGGTGACACCCCCCAAAACACCCCCAAAAACACCCCCAAAAACACCCCAAAACACCCCCAAAAACACCCCCAAAAACACCCCAAAAACGCCCCCAAAAACATCCCCAAAAACGCCCCAAAAACGCTCCCAAAACACCCCAAAAACACCCCCCCAAAACACCGCCAAAAACATCCCCAAAAAACACCCCCCAAAACACCCCCAAAAACATCCCCAAAAACACCCCCAAAGACACCCCCCAAAACACCCCCAAAAACATCCCCAAAAACGCTCCCAAAACACCCCAAAAACGCCCCCTGGGCCCCTCCCACTGGTGCCTGTGGGGGGGTCTGAGGGGTGCCCCCCCCCAGGGACTGCACTGGGGGGGTGTCAGTTTTTGGGGTTCCCCATTTCCCAGCCAATAACGGGGTGTGGGCAGTGCCCCCCTCACCCCGTGTCGCTGGGGGGGTCACTGCTGCCTGGGGGCCCCCCCAGAATGAGCCCGAGCCGAGGTCAGTGGTGTGTGTTTATTGGGGGGGGGGGACACGGTGACACCCCGTGGTGACAGCGGGGGGGGGAGGTGTCCCCCTGCCCCCCAAAATGGGTCTGGGGGGGTTGGAGGTGGCCCCCAGGGTCTGGGGGAGCCCTGTCCCCCTGCCCCCCAGTTTGGTCTGGGGGGGGGACACACACACATTGGGGGGGTCACCG